>CABHPH010155662.1:8991-41593 GCA_902168325.1 Peromyscus nudipes
CTTTCTTTCTTTCTTTCTTTCTTTCTTTCTTTCTTTTCTCTCTCTCTCTCTTTCTCTCTCTCTCTCCTTCTTTCCTTCCTCCCTCCCTCCCCCCCTCCCTTCCTTCCTTCCTTTCTTCCTTCCTTCCTTTATTTTTTTGGTTGAGAGACTTTTAATGACTGCTTCCATTTCAGTAGGGGTAATAGGTCTGTTAAAATTCCTTATCTAGTCTTGATTTAATTTTGTTAAGTGGTGTGTATTGAGAAAGTTATCCATTTCTTTTAGACTTTTCAAATTTGATGGAGTACAGGTTTTTAAAGTATGTCCTTAGGGTTCTTAGGATTTCCTCGGTGTCTGTTGTTATGTCTCTAATTTTGTTAATTTGGATCTCCTCTTTCTGCTTTTTAGTTAACTTGGCTAAGGGTTTTACAATTTTATTTTCTCAAAGAAACAACTCTTTGTTTTATTGATTCTCTGTAATTTTGTTGTTATTGTTGTTGCTATTTTATTGATTTCAGCCCTGAGTTTGATTATTTCTTGCTGTCTATCCTTTTGGGTGTGATTTCTTCTTTCTGTTCTAGAGCTCTCAGTTATGCTGTTAAGTTACTAGTATGAGATCTTTCCAATTTCTTTATGTAGACAGTGCTATGAACTTTCCTCTTAGAACTGCCTTCACTGAAAAGAAAAAAAAAAGAACTGCCTTCATTGTGTACCATAAATTCTGATATGTTGCAATTTCATTTTCAATCAGTTCTAGAAAGTTTTAAATTTACTCCCTAGGTTCTGTCTCAACCCAATTTTCATTCAGTAAAGAGTTGTTCAGTTTCTGTGAGTTTGTTAGTTTCCTGTTGGTTCTGTTGTTGTTGATATCCAGCTTTAATAATGTGTTTAGCATGCTGGGTGTTTGTTGTTGTTGTTGGTTCAGTTTTCTTCTACCTGTTGAAATTTGCCTTGTATCCAAGTATATGAAGTGTGTGGTCAATTTGAGAGAAAGTTCCATGAGCTACTGAGAAGAATGTATGTTTTTTTTGTGTGTGTGTTTTGATGAAATGATCTGTAAATATCTCTTAGATCCATTTAGCTTATGACATCAGTTAGTTTCAGTACTTCTTTGTTTAGCTTTTTGTCTGGGTGACCTATTGGCAAGAGTGGGGTATTGAAGTCACTCACTCACTAGTCAGGGCTAATATGTAATTTAAGGTATATGTACTTTAAATGTGTTTCTTTATGAACATGGATGCCCTTGTGTTTGGTGCATAGATGTTAAGAATTGCAATGTCCTCTGGTGGATTTTTCCTTTGATGAGTATGTAGTTCCTTCCCTATCTCTTCTGATTAGTTTTGGGTTGAAGTCTTTTTTTTTTTTTTAAATCAGACATTAAAATGAATACACAAGCTTGCTTCATAGGTCCATTTGATTGGAATATTTATTTCCATCCCTTTCCCCTGAGGTGATGTCTATCCTTGATGTTAAGGTTTGTTTTTTGGATGCAGTAGAAGGACGGATCCTGTTTTAAATCCATTCTGTTATTGTCTTTTTATTGGGGAATTGAGACCATTGATGTTGATCAATGAGCATTGTTCATTGATTTCTGGTTTTTTTTGGTTCTTATGATGTGTTTTTTCCCATCTTTTGACTTGCTGGTCTGATGTTATTTATTCCTGCGTTTTCCTGTGTGTGGTTAACCTTTTCAGGTAGAAGTTGTCTTTCTAGTGCCTTCTGTAGGGCTGGATTTGTAGATAGATATCTCCTTAAATTTGGTTTTCTCATGGAATGTCTTTCTTTTTCGATCTGTTGTGATTGAAAGTTTTTCTGGGTATAGTAGTCTAGCCTGGCATCTGTGGTCTCCTAGAATATGTAGAACATCTTTCTTTTAGAACACCTTCTGCTTTTGAGAGTCTCCAGTGAGAAGTCAAGTGTTACTCTAATAGGTCTGCCTTTATATGTTACTTGGTCTTTTTCCCTTGCCGCTTTTAATATTCTTTCTTTGTTCTGTACATTGAATGTTTTTATTAGTATGTGTCATGGGGAATGTCTTTTCTGTTCCAGTCTATTTTGTGTTCTGTACCCTTCTTGTACCTTGGTAGGCATCTTCTTCCTGAGGTTAGGGAAATTCTCTTCTATGATTTCGTTGAAAGTATTTTCTGTGCCTTTAATCTTGCTTCTTCTCCTTCCTCTGTTCCTGTTATTTATAGATTTGGTCTTTTCATAGTGTCCCAGATTTCCTGGATGTTTGTACCTGGAGTTTAAAAAAAAAATCACTATTTTCTTGACCAAGGTATCCTTTTCTTCAATAGTGTCTCCAGTGCTGGAGCTCTCTCTTCCGTCTTTTATTCTGTTGGTGAGGCTTACTTCTAAGGTTCCTTTTCAGGTTTCCACATTTTTCATTTCTAGATTTTCCTCAGTTTGTGTTTTCTTTATTGATTCCATTTCCACTTGCAAGTCTTGAACTGCTTTCTTCTACTGTTTATTTGTGTTTTCATAGATTTCTTCAGTGGATTTATTTACTTCCTCTTTAAGGACTTCTAACATATTCACAAAGGCTATATTGGGGTCCATGTCTTCTGCTTCAGCTATATTGCATTTTTCAGGGCCTGCTGTGGTAGAGTTGCTGGGCTCTGGTGGTGATTTGTCTTAGTTGTTATTGATTGTGTTTTTTACTGACATCTAAGCATCTGGGTTTGGGATATTTGTAATTCTAGGTCCTGATATCAGGTCTTATCTTTTTTTGGGGTGGTTTTCTGTTCCTGGGTTTTGTTGCCCTTTCTGGTTCTTAGAAGAGTGTGGATGGCTGTGGGTTGCCTGCTAGGGAATGCTTTTGAGATCCTACCAGGTGTGGCTACTGGGTGTTCCAGATAGAATGTGTGTTTTTGGTATTGGGAGCTGACACTTAGGCATAGAGATGGGCTTGGGGTGGGTATTGATGGAGTCCACAGAAAGGAGGAAAGCAGGGTGTCCCACCAGTGTATGCTTAGTCCCCTGGGATTGGAGAAGAGAGTGAGGAGAGGCCACAGCAAGTAGTCTAGGGATCAGAGTAGGGGATGGGATTTGGAGGAGAGGAGGGAGAGTGAAGACTTGAAAATTGCTTACCTACTTCCCTGGTCAGCATGTGGGGAGGTCCAGTTCCCAAGGAATACCCGAGAGTGTTGTTGGCTGAGACAGAGGCATGGGGTGGTGAGGATGGCTCTAGGAGAAGATCTGTGTGGTCCTCTAGAGATGGGTCAGAGAGAAAGGGAAGGCTTTGGTAGGTGATCTGCTACAGAGCTAGAGACGAGACAGGGGGATTGGATTTAGAACAGAAATGATAGGGTGAAGGCCTGAAGACCCCCTACCTGCTTCCCTGGCCTTTGTGCTTGGTGGGTTGCAGGGAATTAGTTTTCTTGCTTTCTGTTGCTGTGATAAAACACCATGACCAAAAGCAACTTAGGGGCAAGAGGTTGATTTCTCCTCACAGCTTACAGTCCTCCATGAAAGGAACTCAGGGTAGGAACTTGGAGGCAGGACTGGATTAGAGACCATGAAGGAATGCTGCTTGCTGGCTTGAACTCCTTGGCTTTCTCAGCCTGCTTTCGTATACAGCCCAGCACTATCTGCTCAGGTTGATACATGGGCTCCTCCTATAGATTGCCCTCCTACAGCAACCATTAATTAAGACAGTACCCCACAGACTTGCCTACGGGCCAGTGGTGAAGGCGTTTTCCCAATTATGTTTCCCTCTTCTCAGATGCGCCTAGGTTTGTGTCAAGTTGATTAAAAACCAACCAGCACAATAGTATCAATAGCAATGGTGTTTTGCATCTGTCTTGACTTCTATACAAGTTAAATATTCCAGACTTGAAAAACTGAGGAACAGAAGTATTTTGGATTTATTTAATTTTGAAATAAATTTAATAATTTAATTTAGAAGTAAATTAAATTTAATAATATAATTTATTTTAATTTTATATAAAAATCATATAATGAGATATCTTGGGAATGAGACCAAGATCTAAACATGGAATTCATTTGTGGTTGACATACATCCTGTAAACATAGTGTCAAGGTAATTGTAGCCAGTATTTTTCTGATTATAGCTTGTCACGTTAGTCTAGAATTTTCTACTTGTGGCACCACATGAACATCCAACAACTTTCAGATTTTGGAGCGTTTTACACTTCAGAATTTAAGTTGTATTAGGAATCTCTAGAGAAGCAGAACCCAGTAGAATGAATATATTAAAGGGGATTTATTCCATTAGCTTACGTGATATGCTTGGGTAATCTGACAGTGGCTGTCTTCACACTGAGAGGCCTGAGAGCCCAGGAGCTACCCAGTCCGTGAAGCTGGAAGCCTCTGCAGTTCGGTGGCGCTGAAGGTCTGAGGGTTCCTGCAGAGCCACCAGGTCCGTCTCTGTTGGAAGCTGAAAGAGTGAGGCTCTGATATCAGCGACAGAATGTATTAGCAGTAAAGGCAGCAGCAACTGAGTAGATGAATTTTCCAACAGGGTGAATCTACTCAGCAGTAAGACATGAGAGCCGTGAAGCAAAAAGCAAAACCTTTCCCTCAGAATGTCCTTATCTGGCTGCCATGGTAAAGCGCTACATAGATGTAGGGTGGGTGTTTTTACATAACCCGATCAAGGAAATCCTTTGCAGATATGCCCAGTAGCTTACCTCTCAGTTAATTCCAGTTAAATCCAGTTACATTGACAACCAAGAATAACCATCACAAGTCCACCCCTGTCAACCCAACACCCAGTCATATCTCCATATGTCGTGTTGAATTTCCAGGCGAAAACCGTAGCAAGTCATAATTCTGTCTATTGTAATGTGACTGTCTCACTTACAACCACCAATGACACCATTTCCCCTGAAAGCAGGTGAAGAGAAGACCCCTTGAGGAATGCCTAGTCTTTCAGTGTCCTACAGCTTTGATACTGTAGATTTACAGTGTGTAATTACTGATACCGCCTCAATCTAGGCCAGCAGCGCAAGTCACAGGAACAGGAAGCAAAATTTTTACTAGTGGGCTGCTAGAGGTGATGGTGAGGGGCACCATTCCTGTTTCTACCCCTTGATTCCTGGATGCCTGAATCCTGTACAGTATGTTGGGTGCTGATTCAGAGCATACACAGCCCTCTGGAGAACTCGGCTCCAGCCCTCCAGGCTAGTGCCACCTAGTTGGCACCGTAACTGTCATTAGAAGGCTATCCATTATTCTGTCAGGTTACTTCAGAAGGATGGGAGACATGGTAAGACCAGGGAATTCCCTATAGATGAGCTCACTGCTGCACTTCCTGTACTGAAAAGTGAGTCCCCTGGTTCAAAGCAGTGCTGTGTGGAATATCAGGATGGTGGATAAGGCCTTCTATGAGTCCATGTGTGGAATATCAGGATGGTGGATAAGGCCTTCTATGAGTCCATGTGTGGAATATCAGGATGGTGGATAAGGCCTTCTGTGAGTCCATGTGTGGAATATCAGGATGGTGGATAAGGCCTTCTGTGAGTCCATGAATAGTAGTTTTGTCAGAAGTTGTGGTGATGTATTGTGTACTCTAATAAAATTTGTCTGAAGATCAGAGGACAGAACAAGCCACTAGATTAAACATAGAAGCCAGGCACACACCTTTAATCCTAGCACTCGGGAGGCAGAGATCCATCTGGATCTATGTGAGTTCAAAGCCACCCTGGACTACATGAGATTGACTGAGTCTAAGAGAGAAAACAGAGCCAGGCAGTGGTGGCACACACCTTTAATCCCATTACTGGGAAGCACACACACATTTAATCCCAGGAAGTGAAAGCTGGGCAGAGAAAGGTATATAAGGCATGAGGAAACAGGCTTTTCGGAAGAAGCATCTCTTTCAACTAGAGGCTTTTTTTGGCTGGAGCCTTTCAGGTGAGGACTCAGAGACATTCAGTCAGAGGATTCGTGGAGTTGGCGAGGTTTGAGCTCTGTGACTTGTTCCTTTGTCTCTCTAATCTTTCAGCATTTACCCCAATATCTGGCTCCGTTTTTTTTTTTTATTATTAAAAGACCATTTAGCAGTTCGTGTTACAAGAAGCATTACTTGCAGGAAGGGCAAATCCATATCCAAAGTATGTTTGGTTAAGAATGATGTGCTACCCTTTCTATAATGGTCCAGTGTGGTCAGTCTGCCACTAGGTGGCACCTAGACACCCAGGGGAATGTGTCACGTAATCGCAGCCCAGTGCTGGTCTCTACTACAGGCAGATGTGGCACTCAACAGCAGCTGTAGCCAGGTCAGCTTTGGTGAGTGGAAGCCCATGTTGTTAAGCCCGTGTGTAACCTGCATCTCTACAGCCATGGGTCCACTGGGATAGCCTGGGAAAGAGGCTGCCTCTCCACAGTAGGTCGTCCTGTCAGCTTGATTATTAAACTCCTTACTGAAGTGCCTTTTTGATGGGCATTTATATGGGGCACAAAAGTGTCTTTGCATCCTTTGACAGTTTGATGAGCTCTGTCCATATACTTTTCCCCCAAA
This sequence comes from Peromyscus nudipes, assembly GCA_902168325.1. NCBI lineage: Eukaryota > Metazoa > Chordata > Mammalia > Rodentia > Cricetidae > Peromyscus > Peromyscus nudipes. The sequence goes on from CABHPH010155662.1 coordinate 15,455, forward strand.
TGTCTTTCTTACCGATTCTCAATCTCACTTCTTCCAAGTCCCCAACCGTCCAGCCAACCATTGGCTACAGCCCATGAATCAGTATAGAACCACGTATTTGACCATCCTCTTTCCAAGCATATGCACTACCAAAATTATACTCAACTTGTACCCTAATTTTTTCATCATAAAAACATTGTAGTACTTTTTACATTAATCCTATATTCTGTCTTTGATGTTGGCCTCTTGAGAAAAAGCCAGTTTTTGAAGTCCAAGATGATGAGTATTTTTCCCTCGGCCACAAGGTGGCAGCAAATGTCAGATTTAATTAATTATTTATTTTTTTGGGTACCTACATAGTCACAATGTCAAAGAAAATCCCCCTTTCAGATTAGAAATTTTATTTGAAGTTAATGTGTTAGTGAAATGCATGGGATGTAGTCCTCTAGGCGTATTAGATTGTTGACTGAAATATAAATCAACAGTGAATCCACTTTCTTTTAACTAATTCCTCCAGTATAAGGAGTCTTACAACTTTAAATAACATGTGTCAGTGCTCTTTCTCATTTACAAGAAAAATCAGCTTTCAGTTTTGAGAGAAGAGGTTAGGAGGGTCTAACATGTTGAGGACAGCTGCAGTGGAGAAGACGTGTGTCATAGCGTTCACTGGGTTCCACATTTAGGTGGCAGTTATAACTGCTGTCCAGGAGCAGATGTCACTAACCCCAACCCCCCACCACCCTAGCCCCCCACCCCCCAGAGCTGAGGACCGAACCCAGGGCCTTGCGCTTGCTAGGCAAGTGCTCTACCACTGAGCTAAATCCCCAACCCTGTCACTAACTTATAACAACATGACTTAGGGGTAGAGAACGGCAAACAAATGGTCAGCAGGTCTGCTCTTAGGAGGAAGAGGGTGTCTCTTTGTTTATTAGTTCATTTAATGTTCCAATAGTAATATACTTTGACTTAACCATTTTTAATATACCTGCAAAGAAATAACAGTGTGCATTCCCACATTTCTATGGGATATGTACTTAGGAAGTACTGGGATTATAGTGGTGAATCTTACACTGTTTTATTAAGCAGAGGCAACGTTAAATCTGAAGTGATGTTATTACTTCTGGGAGCTAGAATTCTTTTAAAGCATAAAGGTGGTTTCCATTATTCAAAACTGTTTATAGCAGTGATGGCTGCTCTTCCAGAGGACCCAGGTTTGATTCCCAGCACCTACAGCTCACACCTGTCTGTAACTCCAGGTCCAGGAGATCTGATGCCCTCTTTTGGCCTCCATGGGCACCAGGCACGCACATTGTGCACAAACATCCAGGCAAAACACCACACACAAAAATAAATAAAATATAAAATCTTTTTATTATAAAATACAAAACCAATACATTCCATAATTTGAGTCATATAGTTTTCTTATACATGGATGTCCTAAATTGATACAGATTTCTTAATCTAATTTATTAGCTCTTTTTATTAGAATGAATTTATTTTTTTCTTAGCTTAATTATGTGTTGCTTGTGTTAGTTGATTTTTAAAATCTGTTTTCACCCAATGATTTATATATTTCATAGAGCTTTACATGTTTCATTGTTGAACAAGTAAGACTATGAGCTTTATATCCTATGCATTTTCCTAGGCTGAAAAGAGATTATGGTCTTTAGATGGGGATGATAGCTGAGGCCCCAGGTGGGTGCTTTGATGATGAAGAATACAGGCACGGTCCCTTCTCCCAAGGAGTTCTCTTCATAGAGACAGACATTAATCAGCAATGCAGATGAAGACAGGGCCACAAAACTTGATGAGAAAATGAGTAAATGTGTTCTGTCATCGCATGTGGAAAAGGGAGCTGGTGCAGGTGGGGTGCCAGGCAAGGCGGCCATGACGTAGTGTCGTGCTGACACATACCTACACTACAAAGCTTGGTGGGGTGGGCTGGCAGCAAAACAGTGATGGGAGATAGGTGAGGAGGAGTTTGCCGGTCACCAGAACAGATTGGAGTTTGAAAATGGTATCTCTAGGAATATTTTAGAGATACTGAATGTGGGAAGGGAATCAGAAGCCCATTGTAGTTATCCAGAAAAAAAGAATAATACTGGCAATGATATAAATAGAAAATAATTGGAAACATGTAATATTTGAGTGGTAAAACTGAAAAGATACTGGCTGGATAGGCATGGGAAACTTAGAAACTGAGGGGTGTGAAAGAAGTTTCTTTTTTTCCATAGCTGCACAAGAGAGGCCCCTTCACTACTACACAAAATGAACTATTTAGTTTCAGAATTGTAGAGTCTGAGGATGTGTTCATTCACAGGGTAACAGAGCCACCACTAAAGAGAGCTGGGTCCAGAGCTTCAAGAAGTTGAGGCCAGAGATACAAGTGTAGGCTGTATTGGATTGTTGGTCATTCCTGGGATTGTTGAAAAAGATTGTAGAGCAAGAGGAAAAGCGCTTTAAACTCAGGCTTAAGAGGGTCCCAACTCCAGTAATAGGAGAGCCTATAGAAGGGTCCAAAGGGGAGAAGCTGTAGAGACAGGAAAAATCCAACAGGGAAGGTCTTACAGAGGAAGAGAGTCCTGCAGGAGTGTGTCATGCTGGGCACTTAAAATGAGTGGGATTGGAAGATAGGGAAACTGAGCCATGAGCATTCTACATTAGTGTTTATGACATGTGCATTTCTCTTTAATCCAGGCACATCCACTATCCTCCTCGCTAGAATAAATTGTGCAGATTGGTCTGATGTATGTACGAAGGAAAACATCACTGCATTTCCTGCGGTAAAGTTGTATAAGGAAGGCGAGAGCCCAGTGTCTTACGCGGGCATGTTGGGAACGAAAGATCTCCTGAAGTTTATTCAGATGTGAGTATTCAGCTTCACTTGAAGATGTCTAGGGTTGAGGTCCGTAGCTCAACTCTACACTTTGTTGACATGCTTTTAATAGGGTCAGGGGGTCCTAGACTTGAGATCACAGAGTGACAGTGAAGCTTTGTGCACGGTCTGTCACTTTCATTTTATGAGACAGATTCTTTCTAAAAGAATAATTTTGTCCAGTAGTCTATGTAACATATTGTTTGCTAGGTTCTCTGTTTTTTACAAACTGGAAAATATCTTTAAAGATTAATTTTGAGTATAGTTATATGTTTATCTAGAAACAGGATCTCCTGTCCAGTGAGCATAGCATCCATCCAAGAAGCAGAAAAATACTTACGTGGGGAGTTATATAAAGACCTGTTCGGTGTTACTAGTGTGTCAGTACTGGGGCTCTTTAGTCCAGCCATGACGTCAGGTAAGTAGAGTTGCCACTCGCTCACACTTTTTTATTTTATTTCATGTTTGCTTCATGTGTGGTACATAGGTATGTGCGTGAGTGTGTATGTTTGCAATTTTAAGGTTCATATCATATCATATATGCTTGCACCTCTCTCTAGTCTGTATGTAAGAAGACAGCTGTGTCCATTTCCCTTGCTTCAGCAGTACATTCAAAAATACCAACTATTTATTTGGTTATTCTGTATGATTAGAGTGCTATACATTTTAAAATTTATTTTTATTTTATGTACAATGGTATTTTGCCTGAATGTATGTCTGTGTGAGGGTGTCAAAAGCCCTGAAACTAGAGTTGCGACAGGTGTGAGCTGCCATGTGGGTGCTGGGAATTGAACCCCAGTCCTTTGGAAGAGCAATCAGTGCTCTTAACCACTGAGCTATCTCTCCAGCCCCTGAGTGCTATCAATCTTAAAAATGACACTTAGAGAGCATTTGTTTAGGAAACCACGGTTGTGTCATATCAATAGATATCTCTTTAGCAACAGTGCCACAAAACAGATTTGTTTTAGCTGTTCTGTGTCTGCACTTAAGTATTAATCTTTGTAATTTAATGGTAATGAAGTTCTACCATCTGGAAAGCCTGTGTAGGCTGCCTAGTACACATAATGTTAGAGTTTCTCAAGCTTATCTCGTCTGTGTCTGTGCAGCAAAAGAACATTTTAGGGAAGCGGGGAAGCAGCTGAGAGGCTCTGTCATCACGGGAGTTTATTCTGAGGATGATGTTTGGATACTGTAAGTTTGTTGCTCTTCTAATTCTGGGGCAGATGAAACAATGCAATATAATGTGCCACTTCACAGTTGATATGGGGATTAAGAAGAATCTTAAGTTAATTTTTAACCAACATGCAAGGTGACAGGTGTCTGGAACTTCACTAATACTTAGCCTGGTCTCCCATCTTCCTGCCCCCCCTCTGCTCCCATCTGTATCCACCCACTACGGTATTCTAAATTTTTACTTTTCTTCCTGGAAGATGTCTGGGAAGTGCTATGCTGTTAGCTTTTTTAAATACCCGCTTTGAGGTGCCCATAGGTGTGATCTTGGGCTCCTACTTAATTTTGAAGCACCCACAGAAGTGATTATACTTACTTTTGCTCCTATAAAAGTTTTTGCCTTTGGATCCTGTTATTTGCGCTTTGACTTGTCTTTGGAGTCTTTACAGTGTTGAGGATTTTATTTCTCGATTGCTGTTTTTGTTTGCCACCAAAGAATATGTAAAAATGCATTAAAACTTGACTCGTTCTACCGATGGAAGGTGGGATTGCTGTGGGTCCCCGTGTACTCTATTGGTGTGTCACTATAGTATGAAGGACTACACTGTGTATTTGGAGATTTGCATTAACACACATCACGTTCATCACGATGCAGGTGAACTTATAAGCACCCGTAGTTTGTGCTTTTAGTTTTCTGGCTATAGCGTTACTAATTCTGATGTCTGAACTCAAGGCCTTTCATTTTGAACTCTTCTCGATGGGGAAACTTTAGATCATTTTCTGTAATTAGTCTTTTTTTTTTTTTTAAATAGAACGTATGTATTGAACCAGGATATAGGAGACCTATCTATCTGATAAACTGTAGTCACATACTATTTTCTGCTGTTAATTGGCATTTGAGATATAAAGAGCTGGGCTAGTACTGTTTTCAGAGCATTTGGTTTATAGCCAGCTAGCTCATCAGCTTGGTGTCCTCTCTGGGAGATCTGGAGTGGGCTCTTTACCAACCTTATGATATTGTAGTGTCTGCACTTCCTTCTCATTCACACCGTATACCTTTACTGGCCATGGCACACTGAACATTTTTCACTTGAAAATAGAGGATTTCACTTAGAGGATTTGGGTTTTATCAGATTAGTAGCAAAAGTGAGTTCTTCACACACAGTCTAGAGCACCTCAGGAGTTCAGTGTCTTGTGGTTTTTGCTCTCTGAGCCCCATTCAGCTCTAAGACAGGATGACAGAAACTACTTTTTGAAGTACTCTTTTGAATGAAGATAGATAAGGCGCTGACTACAGTACCTGGCAGACTGTGGACTCGCCATCGGTGCCCTGCCTTACTCAGGCCTGCAATGAGCAGCAGTCCAGAAAGGTGGAGAGCCACGGAGTGTTCCAGGTCCTACTTACACATTTTCTTGAGGGCGAGCTGTAGAGAAGACAGCTTTAGATTATTGTCATTTTCTTATAACAGAGATTGTCAAGACTCCAGAACTTTCTCAGATAACCCCACTTATAAATTGGTCTGGAAATTGAGATAAATTTCTCGTTAGCACCGGGACTTTTTAAGGTTTTAAACTTGGGTTGTTTGGACGGTGTCCCAGTGTAGAGTCTGGGCTGGCTTCAGACCCACGATCCCTTCCTCAGTTCTCGTAGTGGGGTTGTAGCCATCCCATCTCACTAGCTAGCAGCGAGGCTTCCCTGTGCTGCCTCCACTGGGAGCAGGGGCTGGCTCTTCATGGTTTTGGTGACTTGCTATATTTTGATTGTGAATTTTAATAGTATATTTCTCCGTAGGTCAAATAAATATGCTGCAGCTCTCCCAGCCATGCTGCTGGCCAGGCCCAGAGAAGGCAGAATAGAGAGTGTTCCACTAGCCTCCACCCCAGTGCAAGACATGGTTGAGATCCTAGCAAATGCGCCCCTGGAAGCATTTGTGAGTATACCGCATAGAATAAGAAAGTCGTTTGAAATGAAATTCACATTGATAAATGGTGATATCTATTAGCATACAAGTTTTCAGCTTTGGGAGGCACAGGGGTGTCATGTTTTGTGGCTGAATACTTGTTTGGTTTGGTTTTGCTGTTTGTCGATGATACGCACAGCTTTTCAAGTTTGCTGCTAAAAATTTACCTGGCTTTCTGGAGCCGAAGTGCCCAAGGTAGGGTGGACCTTGTTCCAATGCAGGTGGTCCTAGAAATGCAGACTTCCTGGTTGCAAATTCTTTCGAGTCTTATTGACTCTGTGGTGCCTTGCTGCTCCGAGTTTCCCATGTGTAAGGTACAGAACCACTAGGAGTTAGACTGACAGAGGAATGCCACTTTGTAGAGGGTGTCTGGCTCTAGAGCAAGTGTTCAGCAAGTGTTAGCTACTGTTACGGTTTGTACAGCTGTAAAATGCCACCTTCTGGTCCCCTTTTTATTGCCCCTAGCAGATGTAACCTGGTTACTTGATTTCAGTAGCTAGAATATTGCACATTAGTCCACAGGTCTGCCTTTCTAAAGTGATGACAGGGTACTGTTAGCAGCTCTAAATCCTGAGGGAATTGTCTCCCGTCACGTTTCTTCTCACAGTGACCTAAATACTAATACATTAGGGACTCAAATAAATGTAGTCTTTAAAACAAGTCTCTTTGTTTCCTTGAGTCCAACCTCCTGACCCTCCTGCGAAACTAAAGGGTATAATCAATCAAATAATCGAGTTAATATTTTCTAGGATATAGCTTTCTAAATCACTATTGCAGTAGTCTTTTTAAGAGACATGCTAAGCTGGGCGGTGGTGTCGCACGCCTTTAATCCCAGCACTCGGGAGGCAGAGGCAGGCGGATCTCTGTGAGTTCGAGGCCAGCTTGGGCTACCAAGTGAGATCCAGGAAAGGTGCAAAGCTACACAGAGAAACCCTGTCTTGAACCCCCCCCCACAAAAAAAAGAGACATGCTATTGAGGAAATGTGACCTTACTATATACATGGTATAGTAACTTTATATTTTTTCAAATAATAAAAAAAAATAGAGAAGGAAATTAGAGTCAAATGTAATCTGTCCAGGTTTAAACTTGAGAATATATTTCTCCAAAATCTAAAAACAATTATCTATGTCTTTTTATCTTAAGTATATTTTCATGAAGGAAAATGCATATAAGTGCTGATTTTTAATATCTGCTCAATATTCGGTTGTGTTAATGTTCCATGTTTACTTAACTATTTTCCTCTTGGTGGATATTGGTCATCTTTCAGATATCTTGGTCTTTCTTGACTGATAAGGAAAAGGAGACTGTCCATCACTGACCTTTGTTTTCACAGATTCCTATTCTTTCTAGTCATCCTACTGAAAACAGGCCGGCCTGTCCATGTCACTAATCTGATACAGAATCTGCATTTTTCTCAGGAGCCGGAAGACTTGCTGAGGGGCTCCTGTCCGCTCTCATGGTTACACTTGCCTTTCGCCTTCCCTGCCCTGCCGTCCTTCAGCTCGCCACTGCCCCCATGTAGCCTTAACAGCTCTGCCTGCCCTTTAAATATCTCTGAGTGTCTGTAGCTCCGTGCTGGAGGACAAACCTCACCTTGTCAGGATCTTACTCTTTATACAGGGATTGTATCAAAGTGACACTTCCTCAAATCCCGAGTCCCCCACCTTGTCTTTCTGACAGGTGGGCTTCCTCACTGTCAAACATGCAGAATGGTCCAGGACCCCAGCGTCTGAATGCCCGTCTCTTCTAATGTGTAAACTCTTTGTTGGCCGGGAAGTTCCTTAAGAAGCACGTGGCGTCACGTTTCAAGCTTCTTAGTTCTTAGTAAATGAATTGAGGGGAAGTCATCACCCTCATCTCCTGTTTCTGGGGCTCGGTGAGGTCTGTCAGCGTGTGGGAGGGGAATGGGACACGTGAAAAGATAGACAGTAGTTCGCACAGAAAGCCAGCCTAGGAAATTTGAAGAAACAGACCTGGTATTTAGCTTGTGATGTAGGAAAATGGAGGATGATGATTTTAAGTACGAAGAGAAAGAAGTGGAAGAGAAATGATTGGCAGAGGGGAGGTGGTTTGAGAACTAAAGAGGGAAAGGCATGTGCCAGCTTGATGTTAGCAGGTGAGGTAAAACTGACAAAGGTCACTGGCATCATCTAAAACAGTCAGGTTGTTAATGAAGGTTTCTAGTGACCGAGTGAAATAGGAAGCTGGTAGGCTGCAAGCTGCATTCGGTTAAGCTCCTTCGCCCACTGAGCCTCTGGGTACATTTCCCATCTGATGGGAGATGATGTTTCTAGCTCACAGATGCCTCCAGGGGGCGCAGTACTACTGCACAGAATCCACAGCAGGATGCTCCTGTGAAACAGAACTAAAAATGGTAGATTAGATTACTTACTCTTCACTAAGTTACCGTCAGTTGCTTTAAACTCAGGAGAGGTAAGATTGGCTTTGAGGTTTGCTTTAGCACATCTTTAATTATTTTAATCTTCCAAAAAATTCATATGTTTGGAAAAAACAAGCTAAGCATGGATAGTGGGGAAAAGGTTATAATTTCAACATTTAGCTTATTTTTTTAACTAGAAAACTTTACTAGAGGGAAGTATGAAATAGTTTTACTACGTGTGTATTAGCTAATATGGATATAGAGTTCATCATGAATTATTATAGAGGCATCAGCTAATATGTCCTTTTTTTTTTTTTTGGTTTTTCAAGATAGGGTTTCTCTGTGTAGCCCTGACTGTCCTGAAACTCATTTTGTAAACCAGGCCAGCCTCAAACTCACAGAGATTCGACTGCCTCTGCCTCTGGAGTGCTAGGATTAAGGGTATGTGCCACCACTGGCTAATACCTTCTTAAAGCTAATAGGTTCTTAAAGTCTGTTAGTAATTTTATTTTGACTATAATTCATTACCATGAGGTAGGATTGAATTTGAAGCGCTTAAGATTTACTTACTGTGGTCAGATCTCTGAATGAAAATGTTTGAATTACATTTTATGAACTAAAATCGCGTGAGTGACTTGAGCATTGTTTACGCTTTATGCTGTATTATGCCCAAGATTTTCGTTTGAGGAATTTCGGGTGCTTCTTTTTTAACAGCCAGAAATCACTGTGGAGAATCTTCCCGCATACTTCAGACTTCAGAGGCCGTTGCTTATCTTGTTCAGTGATGGCAGCATAAGCCCTCAGTTTAGGAGCACAGCTTTAGCACTGGTGAGACGGAAGCAGTTGGATTCCTTCACCCCCTGCTGGTTAAATTTGTAAGTATATATTGAATGATTTTGTTTTGACTTAAGAGGTAAAGGGTGGGGGAAGCCTGTGGTGTGGTGCATACCTGTAATCACAGCACTCATGAGTTCAAGGCTACTCTCAGCTCCATAAAGGAAATACAATTAGTTCATTTTCATTAGGAAATGAAATTCTGTAACCTTTATAGTTAACATGGGACCAAATTCATCATCATGTTATTTTCCGAACTAACTTTCTCAGACAAGTTCCAAGATGACCTTATTTAGACTTGACTGTTACTCTAAAATAATTGCAAGCAATATTTTTCTGATTTTAAAAGTAGTTGATGTCTGTTGAAAACAGTGGCAAAGGGGTTGGGGATTTAGCTCAGTGGTAGAGCACTTGCCTAGCAAGCGCAAGGCCCTGGGTTCGGTCCTCAGCACCGAAGGGGGGAAAAAAAGGAAAAGAAAACAGTGGCAAATAAGAAAGGAAGCATTGTGATATTTGCAAGCTTTCATTTGTGTCTCTGTGTAGTTAAAGTCACCCCATAGTGTTAGAGAAGGGTTTCATTCAGTGCATCTCTAAGTGTTTTTTTTTTTTTTGTTTGCATGTTTTTTAGATGAATGACTGGTACTTCATTAAATGTCTGTGAATACAGTTCACATGTACACACATGACCCTTGTTCAGACTCACAAGATGGAAGACATGCTTTCTTTTTTAAAACTTACTTGAAAAGCAACAAAAGTGTGGTAATGCATATTTATGTTGTGGAGTCTTCTTAACATTCCATCTCGCTCTTGAGGCAGGTTTGCCCCGGTAACTACCATGGTAGGCATCTAGGGTTTTATGTCGTGTGAAACATGCTGCCTCAGGAAGCTAGGCATCCTTAATGTGTAGCTCCCTGTAGGAACACAGTTATTCTTTTAGCCCCTCCTTTTTTTTGTGCCTGTCCTGGATCTTGCTCTGTAGACCAGGCTGGTTTTGAACTCACAGGGATCCACCTGCCTCTGCCTCCCGAGTGCTGGGATTAAAGGCGTGCACCACCACCTCCCGACTTCTTTCAGCTCTTTGATGTGCAGTTAACCTCCCCAATTTTTCCAGAGGAAAGGCACATTCTTAGGCGAAAGAAGTCTTTGTAAAAGGAAGCCCCCTGTTATAGTGATGCCACAGGTTAGTTTGGAGCTGACATGCAATGGGGTGCCTAGCTAAACTTTAAGGAGAACCTGTTGATTGTCTCAGCCTGTGTTGGTAAGGCTTCAGGCTCTTGATTTTCATGGAAAGTCACCAGCTGTCTTTTTTTCCTCCCATGATAGACTACCCCACGTCACAAAGAAACTTTAAAAGAATTTGATTACTAGTATAATCGTAGACCTCTTGATCTTGGAGAAATCTCTTCATAAGCTTACAGGCAGGCTAATCATTGAAGTTTACTGCTCTATAAATGATTATTTTTTGTTGTCATAGAAGGAATAATTAACATATTCAACCATCCCTTCTTGCAGAAAGAATACTCCTGTGGGGAGGGCAATCTTGAAGGCATATTTTGGCCCTCTGCCCCCACTTCCTCAGCTGCTTTTGGTGAATCTGCACTCAGGTGGTCAAGTGTATGCATTTCCTTCAGCGCAGTCTATAACGGAACAAAACCTGATACTGTGGCTTGAGAGATTAGAAGCGGGACTAGAAAATCCTATCAGTAAGTTTTCTGTTCTCTTCAGTACATTGAATTCTGTATTTTGTTGCATAGGTTTTTCAGTGTTAATCATAACTAATAAAGATGAGAATGAGTAAAGTTGTAATATCTGTATGTGCTGTAAGTATTAGTGTATTGATTGCATTTTCTGTGGAAAAGTCCCAAATGGAGACTACTACCTCACCTACTAAGGCCGTCTTCTTTTGAATACTGATTTGTCAAGTCCATGTTGCTTGCGTACATTTCCAGAGTCTTCAGACATGTGAGTCTTGTAATATATCCACTTTAAAAACTGTCAGATTGGGAACATGGACCTACCAGAGTCCCTGTGCCGTCTTCGTACATCTTTAAAGTGCAGGTGTCACAAGATAGTCTGCATACAGCCTTTTCTTATGCATGGCAGTCTGTTGTCTTTCTTTTTTTAAAACAATTTATTAATACTTATTTACTTTATGTATATGGTGCTCTATCTGCATGTACACCTGTGTGTCAGAAGAGGGCATACAGATCCCATTATAGGTGGCTGTGAGCCACCATGTGGTTGCTGGGAATTGAACTCAGGACTTCTGGAAAAGCTACCAATGTTCTTAACTACTGAGCTATCTCTCCAGCCCCCAATCTTGTCTTTCTATAGCTGTAAGAAAATATATAGTTTAATAGGAAGTGAGTCATTTATGAATAGTACATTATTATATAAAACTCTGATCCTGAGTATTCTGAAAACGTGCATTTCAGACTGAAGATGTCTCCATGAGCACATACTCTTCTGTTGACTAGATTAATTGTTATAACAGCTAACGAGTGAGTTTTACTGTCTACTTCTCTACTCCTCATGGGAAGTTGATGTGGTGTAGGTACTGCTCATAGAAATACCACTCTATGAAGTTTAATAATAAGAGTGGCTAACATCATTGAATGCTTACTAGGTGTGTATGACATCGATTCATCATTATTTAATTCTCCTGACAGTCATATGAAGTGTATCCATATAGTTTAAAGTCACAATTAACTGGTAAATGAAGAAGTGTGAATTCCAACCTGGATGTCTACTGTGGAGCCCCAGTGTTTGGTTTTGCATGTGCATATGTGTGTGGTGTGTGTGCGTGTATATACGCGTGTTCAAATGTGTGTGAATGCCTGTGCTTGTGGAGGCCTGAAGTTGACATTCGATGTCTTCCTCAGTTGCTCTCCACTTCATTTATTGAGGTGGGATCTCTCCCTGAACCAGAGCTTACTAATTCTGACTAGTCTAGCCAGCTTGCCTTAGGATTCCCTTTCTCTGCCTTGTGAGTGTTGGGATTATAGGCAGCCACCAGGTCTGTCCAACTTTGATGTTGGTCCAAAGGGACTCTGACCATTGAGCACTCTCCCCAGTCCCAGAGACAATTTTTAAAAATTGACAAATGGAAATCTTTGTATTTATGATATGCATGATATTTTGATACATACATATATTATGGAATGATTAAATCAAGCTAATTAACATTTGCTACCTCATGTACTTATCTTTTTTTGTGTGTGTGATGAGATCATTTAAAATCACTGTTTGGGCTGGAGAGATGGCTTACCAGGCTTGAGGACAGGAGTCTGGATCCACAACACCTACAGAAATGCTGGGCAGGTGAGGCTGCCTGCCTGAAACCCCAGCATGCAAGAGGCAGAGGCAGGGGATCCCTGGAGCAAGCTGGCTAGCTAGACTAACTGCTAAGTTCTGGGTTCAAGCAAGAGACCCTGCCTCAATATTTAAGGTAGACGATGATTCAGGAAGATACCTGAGGTCAACCTCTGGTCTCCATGTGCACACATGTGTGCATGCGTGCCTGCATACATACCCACATATATGCAAACACACAGTCTTGCACAGTACATGCATATATACATGCAAAAAAGAGAAAAGTCTACTGTTAGGAATTTTCGTGTTTGTGTAATGTACTATTTACTGCAGTCCCTGCTCTACAGCAGAGTTCCAGAACACGTTCTCTGTCTAACAAGTTTTGTGCTCTTTGGCCAACATCTCCTCATTTGTAGTTTCCCCCCCTCTGTGACTTCTGGCTTTTTTTACATTGATGAGTTTGGTTCTTTTAGATTTTTACATTTAAGTGAGGTCGTGTTGTATTTGTCTCTCTATACCTGGAGTCATTGGCTAAGTGTGATGCCCTCAGAGTTCATCCACACTGTCGCAGATGACATGATTTCCTTCTGTTTAAAGAATGAATAGCACTCCATTGTGTGCACTCACTGTTTGTTATCCCTTTGTCTTTTGACGGACACAGATCATCTTCAGATCATGGCAGTTATGAATAATGCTGCAGTGAGCATGGGATATAGATATCGTCATAGTCTAGCATCCACAAGCCAGTCTAGCTCTAATATTTAATCTGTAGTACTAATGAATACTGTCATATGTGGGTGTTTATGTCTGACTCCATCTCTTGGGGTATGGTTTACAAAGGATAACCATATTATAGCGTGGATCAACAGCCATTGCTGTTTATGGGCAGATAATATTTCACCACACGAAGACCCTGCATTGTGTGTATCTGTTCATCGTGTGATAGGGTGCCTTCAATTTTTGGCTCTTATGAATAATGCTATAATAATAATAAAATAATTTACATGTCCCTGTCTGTGGTCATACCACACTATTACTGTAGCTTTGGAGTAGGTTTTTTTTTTTTTTTAAATTGGGACATTTAATTCCATTTTCTAAATTGTTTTGGCTATCCTGTATCCCTTTAGAATGATAGCTTGATAATACTTTTGTTTTACTTTCTAAGGCAGTTCATTGGCTGTAAGTTTTCCTAGAAACCGAGAAAATTGTCTACCTTTACTGTTTAGTGTCAGTCATAATGTGGAAGGAGGCTCCTGGTCCTTTCTTACACGTGAGGGTGCACCCTTTCATCTCCAGCTCCTGCGCTCTCCAGATGCTTGTCACATCTGCATTGCCTCCTCACAGGGTCATGTGAATGCTGCCACTTTGCTCTCAGGGGCAAGCCCTATGGACTCTTCAAGTAGAGATGTGTGCATCTCAAATAGCTCTGCTTTAGAAGCGGTGGATGCTCAAAACACAGCCTTGATAGCTCTTTCATTGCTCTTCCACTCCATCCCTCTCACAGCTCAACCATCCCATTCCCTCATGTTCTCATCCCCCATCCCCTCCCCTCTATGGCCCCCACCCCCACCCCTAGTTTACTTATCAGGATCTCCTCTGTTTCTCCTTTCCAAGGTGATCCGTATATCCTTCTTAGGGTCCTCCTTGTTTCCTAGCTTCTCTGGAACTGTGGGTTGTAGTCTGATTATCCTTTGCTTTATATCTTGATAGAGGGAGACATTATGGGGTAAAGGAGAAACCTGGTGCTAGGGAAATTCCCAGGAATCCACAAGGATGACCCCAGATTAGACTACTAGCAACAGTGGAGAGGGTGCCTGAACTGCCTACCCTGGTAATCAGATGGTGACTACCCTAACTGTCATCATAGAGCCTCCATCCAGTAACTGATGGAAGCAGATGCAGAGATGCACAACCATGCACCAGGCTGAGCTCCAGGAGTCCAGTCAAAGAGAAAGAAGAGGGATTCTGTGAGCTGGGTCTGTTTGAGGGGCCCCTGGCAGTGGGATCAGGATCTATCCCTAATGCATGAGCTGGCTTTCTGGATCCCGTTACATTTGGTTAGATACTTTGCTCACCCCTGATAAAGCGGAAAGGGACTTGGTCCTGTCTCAATTGAATGTACCAGGCTTAGCTGTTCCCCCATGGGAGAACTTACTCTGTTGGAGGAGGGGATGGGGAAGAGAACCTGGAAGAGGGGAGCAGGAGGAGGAATGAGAGGGGGATTTGTGGTTGGTATGTAAAATGAATTTAAAAAAAACAAACTTAAAACACAGCCTTGAGCTCATGACCCAGTTTCCATGCTTAGTGTTGGTTTTTTCTTCTGCTCTGCAGAGAGATACACAGTTCCTACTGAGATACATCACAAAGTTACTTTAACAGTCAAGTAAGGCAATATGTTTAGGAGCTTTGTAACCTGTAAACTTGAAGCATTATCCATGTTAAGTTCTTCCTGGAAAGGACATCCTGAGAACTTTGATTCTGTTCCCAAAACTGTTGCAAATAATTCCGAAAGAATCACAGTCCTTCTCAGAGTTCTCTGAGAGTCTGGCATCCCTTCTGTGCAGTTTTTAATGCCTTCAGCACCGCACCCACTGAGGGTCTCCATCATTTTGAGTGTCTGCTTCTATTCTTAAGTTACTCCTTCTAAGACTTAATGGCATGCCCCTGTGTGTTGTGTCCCTCTGTGCTAGCCAGACTGGACACCCTTAATTAGACAGGTCTCTGCTAACCGTGTTTTGAGAGAGGGTCAGAAGCTGGGCCAAGGTTGTAGTGACATTCTAGGAATGCAGTGGGAGTGACCCACACCACAGGTGAGATTGTGGCCCTGGCCATTCTTACTGGGAGTTGGTATGCAAGTTTGTCCAGTTACCCAGCCTCTCTCTGCCCTGGCCAGCTTTTCAATGCCATGGGAACATGATTGTGATTCTGTTAATTTAAAGATTGAGCGAGTAATGCCCGGCATATAATAAAGGTTCAAGAAGTGTTTGCTACTGTTCTTTATGTCGCTAATAATTTCATGAATAATGTATCAGACACACGATCAAAGAACAGATTTGTTTTCATTGAAAACATTAAGACCTTTCTATATTTCCCTCAGCAAGTAATTAGCAACATTGAAATGTCAAGTTCCAGTGGTTAGCCTTTAAAAATTGCATTTTTCTTTCCTTTAAACTAGACTTTCCTTAAAGATACTTTAATAAGCATTTAAGTGAACATTGCCAACTGTAGATAGTCATACTTTTTCCTTCAACCTTTCCCAGATCCTTCCAACTCCCTACACACCTAACTTCATGTTAACTTTCTAAAAAAAGTAAGACAAACCCATCCAACCAAGAAACAACAAAAACAACAAAATGAAAATCAAAACAGACTAAAAAACCAAAAAATACCAAAACAAAACACGCACAAAAGAAACAACAACAGCAACAACAACAGAAAACTATGGAGTCCACTTTGTTTGGGACACCCACTCCTGGGCATGAGCCTGCCCTGGAGTGTGGTTGATAATACCCAGCGACGCTCCGTTGGAGAAACTGATCTTCCCTCTCCCAGGAGTGTCTATTGCAAATAGCTTCTTGCCTATGGGAGAACTTTGCATCCACATTCCCGTCTCTGTTTGTCTGGTTTGGACTCGTGCAGACCTCTGCAAGTTGTCCCAGTCTCTGTGAGTTCATATGCGTATCAGGCCTGTTGTGTCTGGAAGATGCTATTTCCTGGAGTCGTCCCTCCCCTCTGGCTCGTACAGTCTTTCTGCCTCTTCTTCTGCATAGATTAGTGAGCATCAAGGGGAGGAATTTGATAAAGCATCCCATTGAGGGCTAAGTTCTCCAAAGTCTGTCATTCTCTGCATAGCGTGACCAGTGTTTTAAAATAATGTGAAGATTCACTGCATGGCACTCATCTAAGGGAAATTATCTAATCACTGTGTTTTTATAGTTCAGTTGATGCCATGGCACTTTAAAATGATTACTTGTCTATAATTAACTTTAAAAAATGGACTTGTTTTCATAAAGTGTGTGGAAAAGATATTGACTTAAAAACAGAAAATGCTTCAAGATTAAGGCATTGCTCGTATGCGTAACAATGTTAAATATGTTCCAAAATAGTTTTTTCTGGAATGATTCATAGAAATAGTTACTTTTTCAGAGCCAGGGAGATGGTTCACTTGGTAATGGCAGTGCAAGCCTGATGGCCTGAGTTTGATCTCTAGCACTCACATTTAAAAAACAAACAAACAAACAAAAACCAAACCCTGGCGGCGGTGACACATGCCTTTAATCGTAGCTCTCGGGAGGCAGAGCCAGGCAGATCTCTATGAGTTCGAGGCCAGCCTGGTCTACAGAGCAAGATCCAGGACAGGCACCAAAACTACACGGAGAAACCCTGTAATCCCGTTGCTGAGGAGGCAGAGATGAGCATGCTTGCTTGGTCAGTAAGCTCTAGAGACCGTGATTAAAAAATAAGGGGAGTCATTGAAGAAGATATTACAGACACCATAGTTTACGTCTGGCCTCCATTGCGTGCACGCGCGCGCGCACACACACACACACACACACACACACACACACACACACATAGTCTTAGGATTTCTGTTGCTGTGATAAACACCAGGACCAAAACAGCTTGAGGAGGAAAGGGTTTGTCTTACACTTCCACATCATAGTCCATCATTAAAGGAAGTCAGCAGGGCAGGAACCTAGAGGCAGGGCTGCCATGAGGCCATGGAGGGCTAATCACTAATTAAGAAAATGCCTCAAAAGCTTGCCTAAAGCCCAATCTTATGGAGGCATTCTCTTAATTGAGGTTCCCTCCCCTCAGATGACTTTAGCTTATGCCAAGTTGACATAAAACTAGCTAAATGCACACACACACATTAAAAAAAAATGTTTAAAAACAGAATAGAAGGCCAGGTGTGGTAATCCCAGCACTTGGGAAGTAGAAGCAGATAGATCTCTGAGCTTGAGGCCATCCTGTTCTACATAGTGACTTCCAGGACAGCCAAAGCTACACTGTGAGACCTCTGTCTCATAAAATAAATAAAATTAAGACAGGATGCTTTTTAGGAGGACAAGACTGGAGTGGGTGATGTTTGTAATTTTAAGGGTTTAATCTACAATATTAAGACATTAGTCTACTAAATGGACGTGATGGATTATATTTATGGATTTTTTTTTTTTTTTGTTTTTCGAGACAGGGTTTCTCTGTGTAGCTTTGCGCCTTTTCCTGGAACTCACTTGGTAGCCCAGGCTGGCCTCGAACTCACAGAGATCCGCCTGCCTCTGCCTCCTGAGTGCTGGGATTAAAGGCGTGCGCCACCAACGCCCGGCATGGATGATTTCTTAATTATTACTTTGTGTGGGGTATCCATCAGAGAAGACTGCTCAGACATGGGTTTAAGTCAATAGAAAGTTTTTATTAGCTGGCCAGTAACTACAATGAGTGTTTGGAATCCCAGTGTAGCCCTGAGCCTTTCTCAGGGTGAGCTTTTAAGCACAGAAACCATGTTCTGGGTTGACATACTTCAGTTAATAACAACAGTTAGCCTGAAGTGGAACTACAGAAGTCAAAACACAAGGTTAGTACCTTTAGAGACTTTCCCAGAACTGTGGACTCAATGGATTAGGTCTTTGTTTTGGTTTTGGCAGGTGGTGCTGTCCACATGCTGAGTTTTATAGCCTGAGTGGTACTTCCATCATGGAGTCAACTGTGCTAAGATCTCGGGGTCTGCTAAGTCTGGGGTCCTGTTACAACTGTGTGTAAGGGTGTGCACAGCTGAGTGTATTGTGTGAACTATGTGCATGCAGGAGCCCTCAGAAATCAGAAGAGGGGTTGGGTTCCCTGGAACTGGAGCTACCAGCAGTTGTGAGCCATCCAGTGTGGGCACTGGGGACTAAAACCCGGGTCCTCTGGAGGAGCAGCAAGTGCTCTTAACCATTGAGCCATCTCTCCAGCCCTGAATTACTGCTTTACATGTGACTGTTTTCTTCTGATCAGTTTTATAAATTATTTTTTCTTAAAGCCTTTTTTTTTTTTTTTGTAGTTTTTGGAGATAGAGTTTCTCTGTGTAGCCCTGGATGTCCTGGAACTCCTTCTGTAGACCAGGCTGGCCTCAAACTCACAGGGAT
The DNA here is from genome assembly GCA_902168325.1 of Peromyscus nudipes. Taxonomy (NCBI): domain Eukaryota; kingdom Metazoa; phylum Chordata; class Mammalia; order Rodentia; family Cricetidae; genus Peromyscus; species Peromyscus nudipes. Next base: position 34,092 of record CABHPH010155662.1, read on the forward strand.
CTGCTTGCCTCTGCCTCCTGAGTGCTGGGATTAAAAGTTTACACCACCATGCCTGGCTCTTTAATTTATCTATAATTAGTTTTAATCATAGTATACCTCTCTTGCTAAGGCTTGTCTACTTTGAAATGCAAATGGAAATTTGATCAGCTCTTGGCCGTGTTGGAAGGTGGGTCCTAGTAAGTGGCATTGGGTTCTAAGGGAGAGCCCTCTTGAATGGATTAATGCCTTTCATTGGGGAATAGATTAGCTCTTCTAGGAACGGAGCCTCCTTTCTCTTCTACACCCACCCCCTCCCCTTCTGCTTCCACAGTTAAATTGAAGCAATCTGGGGCTCTCTCCAGATGCTGTCCCCTGACCTTGAACTTCTCAGACTCTAGAACTATGAGCCCAGATAAACTTTTCTTTGTAAATGACCCAGACTCAGCTATTACATTATAACAATAACAACAACAACAACAAAACAAAACAAACAAACAAACAAAAAAACCAAAGTAAGACATGCACTAACCGCATAAAATCTGAAGTTCTTCGTGTTGAGCCTCATTCTTGTCTGTTTTAATCAAGTCAGACGTTTACAGTGGGACATTTGTTTCAGTGATTTTTGGAATGTTCTAGCATGGTACTGTTGTGTCCAACTCTAGTTACCTAGCCCAGCTCTTTGATTTGACACTGCGTCTTTCACATTGATTTAGTGATTGGTGGTGGATTTTACATCCTGACCAGGCTCTCATGGGGGAGGTGACAGTAGCCGCATGTCTTTCTGTGATGTGTCTGCTGAAGTGCAGTGGTGAATGCTACATTTACTTTGCTGGTTTGTTTGTTTTTGAGATGATTTCTCTGCATAGCCCTGGCTGCCCTGGAACTCACTCTGTAGACCAGGCTGGCCTCAAACTCAGAGATCTGCCTGCCTCTGCCTCCCAAGTACTGGGATTAAAGGCAAGTGCCATCACTGCTCAGCGATTTACTTATTTTGAACAATAAAACAGATTTTTTTAGAAAAAGACTGGAGAGGGAAGCAAGAAACTTGATATTTTAGCTTGTACTTGTCTATCTGTAATCTTACTTGTTTTTAAATCCCCAACAAGGGTTAGCTGGCAATAAGATATTTTTTTGTTCTTATTAACACTTAATCACTGTAGAAAAATTAGTAGAGTGTGAATAGAATGCTAAAATATGAAACTAGAGGCTGAGGAGATGCTTCAGCGCTTGTTGTAAAAGCAAGAGGTCTGAGTTCAGATCCCAGCACCTGCATAAGAGTCGAGCATGACTGCTGGTCTGTAACCCCAGTACTGAGGGATGGAAACAGGCCGATCCCAGGAGCTTGCTGGCCAGCCAAAGTGGCAAACCACATTCAGTGAGAGACTGTCTCAAAAAAATAAGGTCGAAAGCAATAAAGACAATGGACTTCTCCTCTGGCCTCTGTATGCACCCTGGAAAGTATCTATATACCCTCCTTATATAACCACAAATGCAAATGGGGATGGCTAAGACCTTCCTACAAATATGCATTTCAAAATAAAACACTTTGTAGCTATATTCATATGGTGATTTCATCTCTGTTAATGGTTAATACGCTTGGTTGTCTTTTCCTTTCAGCAATTTTATCAGCTCAGGAATGGAAGCCTCCTCTTCCAGCTTTTGATTTTCTAAGTATGATGGATGCTCCTACATCTCAAGCTCCCGCAAAGAAAGTTCCGGAGTGTATGAATGAAGCAGAGGTACGGGAGAGTGCTGAGCAGCCACAGGGAGGTAAATCAACAGCCAGAAGAGAGCCGGTTGAAACACTCAGGATAAAGCGCTGGAATAAGAGTAACTGGCCAAAAGAAGTGGAAGAGCCTCCGCAGCTCCACAAGGAGTTATGATCGGACCTCTTGGGCTGGCCTCTCTGTGGCCCGAGAAACTCAAGGTTGATTCTGTTAAGGAATAATACTAAATCATGTCACGTCTAGACACATGCCATTCAATGGATTGCAATACAAATCACATATGTACAGTTTCTTAGTAGCTACACTTCAAAACCATAATATGAGCAGGTAAAATTGGTTTAAAATGTATTTCATCCAGTAAGTAAACCCAGATAGCTTAATTAATATAAAGATGCTGAGAGATTTACTTTTTCTATATGAATTCTTCAAAATACAGTGCTTTTTTGTACTTAATGCCATCCCTCACTGAAGAGAGCCATGTTTCCGGGGCTTATTTGTCACAGGTAGTATGTGACTGTTGTATTGGGTCGCTCACTGTCAGACAAACACCAGTATAATTCACCTAGTTCTAGCCATGATGTGTATTTGAATCAAAACTGGAATGTAACTCTACTGCATCACCATTGACTCTACAGTGGAATCATAGCTGGCAGTTGTATTTATTTTCTTGTAGTCCTGGAAACCAGTACTTTCCAGTTCTGCCCCTAGGGATGTTTGTCAACATGAAGAGACAGTTTCAGTACCGTGACTTAGGGACACTACTGACATCATTGTACAGAGGTTGGGGTGCTCCTAAGCACCCTACATTGGAGAGCTTTCCTCCATCAAAGAATTGTCTTTCCCGTAATGTCAGGAGTGCCAAGCCTTCCTAATCCTGTGTTCACTTAGCTGTAGCACAGTGGGATATCAGTGTCTTCTATGTTACATTAAAAATGAATGGCTGTCTTACCCTGAGTATTATAAATTAACTTTTTTGATGATTTATTTGTTTGTATTTTATGTGTTTGAGTGTTTGGCCTGCATGTGTGTAAATGTACTACATGTATGCCTGTTGCCCATAGAGGTCAGAAGAGGTCATTGGATCCCCGGGGACTGGAGTTATAGATAGTTGTGAGTTGCCATGTTGATGCTGGGAACCAGACAGGGGTCCTCTGCAAGTACAGCCAGTGCTCTTGCCTGCTGAACCATTTCTCCAGCCCCAATTTTTATAAAACCTCCAAGAAGCAATGAAAGTCTCCACAAAAGGACTTAGAATATATGTAAATCTGTGTGTGCATCTCTGTATTTATACATACATACACATGCATTTTATTGTATGTGTTGCATCTCTCCTTTTGTGTACATATGTGTGCCTTTTAAGTCTGTGTGTACAACTTTCTGTATGTATCTGCGTACATTATAAGAGAGTCTTAAATGAGCTCTTATCTCTTTAAGTTAGATTGCTAAGGTTCAGATTAGGCAGGAATTAAATATTCTGCCACTATCTTCTAGAAAAAAAAAAAGAGGCTACCTTATCTGAGTCATGCCTGAAATCTACCCTTTTTAGCTAGGGATAGGACTTGCCTTTACAATGAGAGTCCAGGACAGTACAATAGTTAGTTGTTCATCTGAAATCACACGCTGTTGGGCTGATGTGTTTGCAGTTGATCCGGCTCACTGCTGCACCATGCATTCTCTGAGGTGTTTGTTGAAAACATAGGATTTGGTGCCCGGCTGTAATTCCTCTTTGTGGGTTGGTTATCTTGTTCATTACATTTTCTGCACGTACATAGTGCATAGTACAGATGAGTCTCATAACTTGAGTTTCACCGCTAAGTTTCAATAAACCCTTACAGTGTATTTCGTGGTAGCATAGATAGATGGTTTGCTGCTGTCATCACCCTTCCTTGACTTTTCCCAGTAGCATGTTGTGGCCTACTCATGTTCTTCATTCTCACTTATTTCTGATGAAGGAGGTATGTGGTCAGACGCTTAATACCATCCTGATCATTGACATGCTCGTTAACTGGACACACAGAAACACGACTCTTCACAATGTATCTGCACTTGGACATCCATCGGTACCTGCCCCTTTTGTGATTTTTGCATCACAGGCTGTCTTCATGTGCTCCCCTTGGCCTCCCCTTTTTCTCTTGGACCACTTACCCAAGCAGCAGAATCTCAGCTTTGGCTAGTTTAAGCAAACAAGAGTACTGGGTACTCACAGAATCTAAAGAAAAATTAAACAGGTTTTGAGAAGACTGGCACTGTTCTGGGAACTGTGTGGGGAGCTCATATAGTTAAGTAGCTCAACAGGTTTTTCATCTCTTCAGCTCAGGAGAGTCCAGGGAAAGCCTTGGTTGGGGGTGGCTAAGTTCTTTAAGCAATAGCCCTAACAAGAATTCTTCAGTGTCGAGGAGGTAAACTCATAGAAGCAATTAGTCTTGTTGAGGATGAAACTTGAGCCTGAGTGTGGAGAGGAAGTTGAAAGCCTAGAGTGGTGATATCACCCTCTGTTCCCATGTCAGACCTGTGTAGGCCCTTTGCCACAGCGTCTCACCTGTTTTTTTTTTTAAATTTATTTATTTATTTTTTAAATTACACTCATGATATTCATTAATTACACTCATGATATTAATCACATTTGTGGTATTCATAGATTACATTCGCAGTATTCATTCAATTATATATATATATATATATATATTAATTTTAAATGCCGAATGTCATTTATTGAGGTGGGGAGGAGGTCTTAAATACAGGCTTACAGCACAATAGGAGGACCCTGGAGGGCAGAAGTTTGCTACTGATGTTTTACAATCTTGCTTCTAATCTGTTAACGTCCATTATTCAGGATACACAGACAAGGAACTTCTCTTAAGCATTCAGGAGGGTGGAACCTGGCAGGGAATTAGCATAGGGAGGATATCAAGGTCAAGGTGCACAAGCAAGGCAGCAGTTACCCAAAACGGGGGCCAGGGCCCTATAGGTCCCCCTTTTATTAAAAAATGAGCTTCTGACTTGGGTTGTGTGGGACGTCAGCAGGTCACCTTACCCGTCATGGAGACGCCTGCCCAGGCCACACAGGTGCTCTGTCTTAGGTTGGTGAGTGCTCCCCAGGCATTACCCGTCTCTGAATACTCATTTTCATACAAGCTCAGTCGTGTGTGAGCTGCATAGTTAATTGCTGCCAAAGATCTCAAAGTGGCACTGGGCTTGCAATCTGTGTGTTCGATACAGAAAAGACCAACAGAGGTCCTATCTCACCCATAGCCAGTAGGCTAAAGGCAACTGAGCCATTCCCTTCCTTAATGAGCCATACTGTACGTTGGTGTCCTTGTAAGATAGTATCCCAAAAGCAACTGGAACTTGAGTTTATAAATTTATAATTTTCAAAGCCAATCGAGATGTACATAACTACTGAATTAAATTTATCATGCCCAAATAGAATGAAAGATTAACTAACTGTGGTAGCTACTTTTGTTGCCAGGGTCTCCATTGTGCTAGCTGTAGTAAGCAATTATGAAATGGTAATCCCAGAAAGAGTAGCAGTGGTGGGCACCATTGCTATAACAGCGACAGCGGCAGCAGCAATGTTAAATTCTCTTCTGGGTTGTGTGGACATCCACTGACATGGATACAACTCCAGTAACACGTACCGCCAAGGCCCATTTTTCTTGATAGTAAGATGTTTCATTGAGGCTTGCTCAGTGATTGAGTAAAACCGAAATTTATTATAAGCCATAGTCGTCCTAGGGACTCCATGCTATATATATAGCCTCCATGGTTCTGTGGGTTGTAGTCTGATTGTTCTTTATTTTATATCTAGAATCCATTTATGAGTGAGTACATACCATGGTTGTCTTTCTGGGTTTGGGTTACCTCACTCAGGATGATATTTTCTAGTTCCATCCATTTGCCTGCAAATTTCATGCTTTCATTGTTTTTCTCTGCTGAGTAGTACTCCATTGTGTATATGTACCACATTTTCTTAATCCATTCTTCAGTTGACGGGCATCTAGGTTGTTTCCAGGTTCTGGCTATTACAAATAGTGCTGCTATGAACATAGCTGAGCATGTATCTTTGGTCTCACCTGTTTTTGAGATCTCCAAATGCCTTTTCTCTCAAGTGGCTTTTGTTCCTGTGTGTGCCCTGATCCAGTATGGACATACACTCTCTGTAATGGCTTGTGAGTTGGAATCTCACCCTCTCCTGCCTCATCTGTGTTCAGGGCGATACTGCTCAGTCTGTAGCTTTCAACCCTTGTGATGAAATGTTCAGTGGGCTGTTTGGGAAACTCCCGGAGATAATCACAGAAGTGGCTTTAAAAACTCAGCGTTTTTAAGCTGAAGAAATCACATGTGCAGATCAGTGTCTGTCTTTGGTACAAAAAACCAATTAAGGACAGCTTGAGACTTATTCTCTGAACCAAGGTGTAGGAAGCTATAAGGCTGTTTTCATTTAAGATTCTTTATGTGTCTGTATGTGAGCCTGTGTGAGTTTATGTGTACCACAAGGGAGTAGGAGGAGGCCAGGAGAGGCCATTGGATTCCCTGGAGCTGGAGTTATGGGTAATTGTGAGTTGTCATGAAGGTGCTGGGCACTGAACCCAAGTCCTCTGCAAGAAAAGTGCAAGTGCCCTTCATGACTGAGCCAAATATCTAGCCCCATATTTTCTTTTATCCTAACAAGAGAAAAAGAAGCCACAGCCTTTCTTAAGGCATCAGAGAAAATCAAGGGAGTTCATCTCAGAAGAATGGTAAGCCCTTGCAAAGGAAAACAGGACCCAGGCACTGCTTGGCAAGAATAGGAGGCTGACACCAAAGCAAGAAGAAACAAGTTGGCATTTCTATCCCACCTGCACATAAACTAGCTTTACCAGACAGTGTTGGCAAGGACTTTATTACTCTTGTCAGTGAACACTGATTAGACTACAGATACCTGCATTTTTCTTCGCCCCCGGTTTCAAGCAGAGGGTGCACAGACAGGGATGTGCTTCAAGGAAGGAGCCTCAAGCTTAAAGGAACACAAACACTTCATAGTGGGTGTTTAGTGTGCCCGTTCTAGAGAGCGATTAGTGTCCGCATACTGGACAGCCATGCTAATGCACCAGAGGGGATGCTGGCTTCCTAGGCCTTAAATTTTATGCCCCAGAAAAGATAGACTAGAATAATGGCAGGCATGTGAAAGACTTAGAGGATTAGGATGGAAACTGAAAATGTTCATTCTTTAAAGGACAGTGACGCCTGTAATCCCAGTACTGGAGGTGGAGGCCAGAGAGTAAGGAGAGGACAGCCTCACCTACTTAGCAAGATCCTGTTGAAGGGGAGGGTAGGATGGGGATGAAACTACATGGAGAACGCTTTCCTGGCATGTATAAAGTCCTGGGTTCTCTCTCCAGCACCATGAATAAAATGAGTGAGAAGTGCCAGTGTATGAAGGGTGTTAGATGAGAAAAGGCCCTGACATGACCTTTGCTCACATTCACTTGGGCTCCTTTCTACAGACTTCAGGGAATGCTCATGAGAAAGACTGGGGCAGAAGAGTCCCCCTCAGTAACATGAAAGCAGGGGCAGTTGACCTAATGCCTGGGTGATGAGCAGGAAACACTCCCCTCCACAGACTTTGTACAAAGCTGAAGTCATTAGTCACCGGGTGAGAACTGGCAAGCTTTCCTGCCCTGATGGCCCAGGCTTTTCTTTCTCTTTCTTTCTTTCTTTCTTTCTTTCTTTCTTTCTTTCTTTCTTTCTTTCTTTCTTTCTTTCTTTCTTTCTTTCTTTCTTTCTTTCTTTCTTTCTTTCTTTCTTTCTTTCTTT
>CABHPH010155662.1:41693-63623 GCA_902168325.1 Peromyscus nudipes
CTCTCTCTCTCTCTCTCTCTCTCTCTTTCTTTCTTTCTTTCTTTCAACAGGGTTTCTTTGGTGCCTGTCCTGGATCTTGCTCTGTAGACCAGGCTGGCCTTGAACTCACAGAGATCCACTTGGCTCTGCCTCCCAAGTGCTGGGATTAAAGGCGTGCGCCACCACCGCCCGGCTGGCCCAGGCTTTTCTAAGAGGCATAAAAACAAAACTCTTTCACCACTATGAGAGGCAGAAAAATCTCACGGGCCCAGTGTCTCATCGCACAGAGACCCTCCATCATTAAAATCCCTTTCAGGAACTTCAGAAATTGTGATAACACCGTGGCGGATGGGCATGTAGAAGACAGTGGTGCAGAATGACTGATGGTTAGTCATCTCTGACGAAGGGACACACACATTTAGAACGAAAGGATGAGGTGGCTAGGCATGCCGATTAGGAAGAATGAGCATTCTAGACAGAAAGAATAAGATCTGGAAGACTTGGGAAAGTTTGTCTGACTTGAAGGATGGAATGGAGCCAGTGTGTCTTGTCAGTAAAGAGGGTCAGTTAAGAGGGAAGACTAGAGAGCTATGAAGAGGCAGAAATCATGTGGTCTTTTGGGAGCATGAATGGCAAGGCATTTGAACTGAAACATGTAAAAATTTAAAGAGTGTTCTGATTGCCATTAGAGGATGACTGTAGGAGTGGAAAGAGGATGGAGTTGAGGTGTGCTTTACCAGTTTAATCTGAATACCCAGTTGCTACTTGGATGCCCATTTTGAGGAAAAGGATGACTCAATCACATGACTCAAGTTTCCAATGTTAGTAACTTAAAGTGATTCCACAGACTGGGGTGGGATAGAACAGAGAAGACTGGGTTGACTGATAAGCTTAAGTTCTCTTTTGTCCACATGAAGACCAAAGCCCTACCTGATCACAAGAGAAGATACTAGGTATTCAGTGGGATATGTGGAGCTGGGGCACAGGAGAGATTGCCTTTGCTGGCCCAACAAGTACTGGATGTTTATTGTCTGCTTGGAGCTGTCAGGTAGTGTGACTAGACCAGCCCCTTTATTTATGTTTAACACTTTTGTGCATGTTATATAGGAAATTAGTGAATTTACAGGTGATAACTGATAACTGCTCTGAAGGAAGAGAAGACAAAGGGAGATGGGGATGATACAGGAGAGTTTTTTGAGTGTTGTTAAGGAAGGCCTTACTGGTAAAATGAGTAAAAAATGAAAAGAAAGCAGGCATCAGAAGCTATTGGTGTGTGGTGGCTTAAATGAGAAAGGCCCTGATCGGCTCATATACTTGACTGCTTAGTCACCAGTTGGTAGGTTGTTTGGGAAAGGTTAGGTGTGGTTTGTTAGAGGAAATGTTTCACTGGGGGTGGGCTTTGAGGTTTTAAAAATCTATACCATGCTCAGTCTGCCTCTTTCTTTTCTCTGTCTGTATCTCTATCTCTGTCTTTCTGTCTGCTGCCTGTGGATGAGGATGTAAAGCCCCAGCCACTGCTCCAATGCCCGTCTGTCTGCTTCCCACCATGATGCTCATGGGCTAACCTTCTGAAACTGTAACCAAGCCCCTAATTAAATGCTTCTCAGTAACAGGACAGTGAATAAGACCAGTGATACTGGAAACAATTTTAAATGGTAGATAATTCTTTTAAAAAGGCAACAAAAAGGTTCTTTAAAGGCTCAAACAGCTGATAAGAGACTAAAATTTTCCTGGCCAAACTCTACGTGAAGGCAAAAACCAGAGAAGTAGCTCTGACAGTGCCTTTCCTAAAAAAAAATCTATCATGTGATGAAATTTCACTTTTTATATTTCAGTGAGTCATTTTTTCTCACTTTAAAAAAAAGATTTATTTATTATGTATACAGTATTCTGTCTGCATGTACACCTGCATGGCAGAAGAGGGCGCCAGATCTCACTATAGATGGTTATGAGTCACCATGTGTATCTGGGAATTGAACTCAGGACCTCTGGAAGGGCAGCCAGTGCTCTTAACCTCTGAGCCATCTCTCCAGTCCCATGTTCTTACTGTTTTAACAAAAACACCAAGCTAAACTAAACAATATAAAAATCCTTGAGTGAGTTGTTAAACCAAAGAGTTTTTGTAACTTCTTTGTAGCTGTTAGAAGTAGGACACTTTCAGTAGGAATGACTGACTGAAAAGTAACAAAATCTTTGAGTCGGGAGGTGGTGGCCCACGCTTCAAGGCCAGCCTGGTCTACAGAGGGAGATCCAGGACAGCTCCAAAACTACACAGAGAAACCCTGTCTTGGGAACCCCCCTCCAAAAAACTCTAAAATCAAACAAACAAAAAACAACTTTGATAGTTTTCCCTTTAAGTTGTCACACATGTGACATAACCATAAAAAAGAACCGAATATAAAAATGAAAACAAGGTGTCAGGTTTCTCTAGCCAGCATGGATCTGATGGTCTGAAGACGAGGAAAGAGAAACTTTATTCTGGGGAAAAGTTTTGAATCCCGGGAGCTCCTGGTGCCTCCAGAGTCCCCCATCCCTGTGGGCCGCTGCAGTGGAGTTCCTAAGATCACTGGGCAGAGCTGGCTCCATCTGACTGGGAGGTACCTGGAAGACAGTGTATCTGTGCTCCTGTCCACAGCCATGGAGGACAACCCCAAGCTCTGCGTCTACCCAGGGTGAAACGTTGGAACATCTTGGGACAGTTATTGTTGAAGTTAGAAGGGAGAGCTTAGCCTTAAAGGTGTCCCTTTAATTCCTAACTGGGAGCAAGTTTGGTTCCCAGAAGAAAATGAGGAATGGGACAATAAAGAGGGAGAGTTGGGGAGCGGATGAGGGAGAGGGAAGAGGAAGACTGTTTTCTTCATCTGCAATCTCAGTGATTTCGTGGGAAGATGTTGGAGTGTTGCCTAAGAAAGGAGAGGGAGGAGTGTCAGCAGCATCGGCAGTGGCATCTCTGAGAACTTGGAATTATAGCCAGCCTTGAGATTTACCAACAAAATTGACATAGTCTGTCATCCAAACAAACCCTCCAGTGATTAAATTCGGTCTAAAGTAGTTCCGATAGGTCCCGAGGCAAGTATCTTGCAGAAGTAAATGCACATTGTTTCTAGGGAGAGGCCCCTTCATAGTAGGTCTCAAAGTAGTCCTCAGACAGCTTTTCAAAGCAAGGATGTGTGTTTAGCTAGAATTAAGCAACAACATAAGGGACGAGGGGGATTGGGCTTACTGTGAATAAGAATTGGCAAACCCTAATAGCAGAAAGGAATTAGTAATCACTTTAGATACTAAGGTTACTAGGCACAAGATTGCTTTGGCTAGTTGAAGTCCTTTGTATTGACATATCAATTTTAAGGTTTTTTCCCCCTAGTTTTGTGAAGAATGTCATTGGAATTTTGATGTGAAACACATTGAATCTATAGACTGTTTTTGTCAATATAAATATTTTTATATCAACCTGTCAACCTCTGAGCAGGAGAGGCCTTTTAATCTTGTAGTTTCTTCAGTTTCTTTCTTCGGTGTTTTAAAGTTTTCATCACAGAGGCCTTTTACCTCCTTGGTTGGGTTTATGTCTTGGTATTTTATTTTGTTTTTTGAATCTATTGTAAATGGGACATTTTCCCCTCCAGTTTTTCCTCAGCATGTTTGTGGTTGATATATAGAAAGCCTATTCATTTTTGTGTTGATTCTGTATCCTGCTACTTCACTGAAAATGTCTAAGTTTCCTGGTTGTGTCTTTAGGGATTTTTTGTTGTTGTTGTTGGTTGTTTGTTTATTTTAGTAGATGATCATATTGTTTACAAATAAGGAAAAATTTACCCATCCCCTATTTGTGTCTGTTTTATTTCTTTTGTCTTGTGACTCTAGCCAAGACATTGAGCATAACGCTGAGTAAGAGCCGACAGAGTAGGCACCCTTGTTTTATTCCTGATTTTACAGCGAATGCTTGCAGTTTTTCCGCATTTAGTATAACACTGGTGTCTTAATTAGGGGTTCTATTGCTGCGATAAGGCACTGTGACTAAAAGCAATTTGGATAGGAAGAGTTTATTTCTGCTTACAGTGGTAGTCTGTCATGAAAGGAAGTTAGGGCAAGAACTCCAGGCAGGAACTGAAGCAAAGGCCACGGAGGAACACGGCTCATTGGCGTACTCCCCATGGCTTGCTCAGTCTGCTTTCTTATGCACCCTAGGACCACCTGTCCAGGGATGGCATCACCCACAATGGGCCAGGCCCTCCTGTATCAACCACTAATTAAGCAAGTGCACTACAGGTTTGCCTCCAAGTAGATCTTTTGGATGCTTTTTTTTCCCCCGTTGAGGTTCCCTCTTCCCCAGTGACTGTAGCTTGTGTCAAGTTGACATAAAACTAGCCAGGACACGTGCTATATGTAAATATACAGAAAGGCTAAAAGTAAAAACTGGCGGTAGGAGGAGCTGGAGAGATGGCTCAGTAGTTACGAGCATCGTCTCCTCTTCCAGAGGACCCAGGTTGGACTTTTTGTACCAACATGGCAGTTTATAGCTGTCTGTAACTCTAATCCCGGCTGATGCCCTCTTCTGGCATCTGCAGGCATCAGGCACACATATGGTACATAGACATATCATGTGGGCAGAATTCCAATACACATAAAAATAAATGTGAAAATTTAAAAAGTAAAAAGAATAGGGAAATGTATACAAAGCAAGATTTCTACATACCAAAAAGGCTGTCAGAAAAACCCTAATGTTAGATGAGATAGACAGTAAATAAAAAATATTAAGCAGAGTTAATTTATAACAGTAATGTCAACTCACCAGTAAATTAAGATAGTTTTAAATTTCTTCTTTTAAATCTGCACGGGTGTTTTTCTTGTATATGTGTTTGTGCACTGCATACATGCTTGGTGCCCCTGGGCCAGAAGAGGCCACCCTTAGAACTAGAGGTACAGATGGTTGTGATCTGCCATGTGGATCCTGGGAACCAAACCCAGATCAGCTGCAAGGACAGCAAATGCTCCCCAGAGTCATCTCTCCAGTCCCCAGTAACCTTTTTAATTACCCAGTAGCATTATAAAGATATACGAAGTATATGAAGTAGAGCTTAGTAGAGCTAAACACGAAGTATATGAAGTAGAGCTTAGTAGAGCTAAACAATTTCATCACCATTCTATTTTTTTAGGTACCTAATTAATACAGCCAGCAGGGGAAAAAAAAGCCAAAGAAAGTTACTAAGGATTTAAACAATGGTGTTGATATACATAGCTTTGCCGAAGGACTGTAGAACAGACATTCCTTTCAAGATCTTAAGAACATTTATGAAAGTTGACATGGGCTGGCTTATAAAGCAAATCTCAAATATTGTTAAAAGATGAACGTAGTGTACAGTGTTGTGCTTTCTGACCACAATGTGACCAATCAAGGAAAGAATCACAAAACAATGCTTAAAGGGCAATGCGAAGGCGAAAATTGGAATAGAATCTGGGCATCACAATACTTCTTACTACCAAAGCTCGTAGGTTGTGCTAGTTAGCTTTAACTGTTACGTTGACACAGCCTGGAGTTACCTGAGAAGGAAAGACTCAGTTGAGGGACTGGGGGGATGTCTGTGACAAATTGTCATTATTGTGAGTTGAGTTGGAGGGCTACCATTCCCTAGGCAGGTGGTGCTAGGCAATGTGAGAAAGGTAGTTAAAGAGGAGTCTGAGACGGAGCTAGCCACAGTGTTCCTTTGCGGTTTCTGCTTCAAGTTCTACGTGAGTGCCTGCCTCGAGTTCCCTCAGTGATGGGCTGTCACCGAGAGTGTGAGACAAAGAAGTCCTTTTGTCCCTTAAATTACTTTTAGCCCAAGTGTTTTTTGTTTGTTTTATCAAAGCAACAGTAAGGAAACTAAAACAGAAATAAACTCAGCTCTTCCTCATATCTACATAGTAGGTTAGTAGCAAAGTCTTTCCTGGCAGTGATATTTCTTTGAAAAAAAAATAACTTGTATGTGTAATACCTGAAAATAATACTAATATGGCCTGCTACTAAATACTGAGTAAGCAGGTAATTCAGACATCATCTCATTTTAGAGTTGATTAATGTTGTAACATTTCACATTTTTCTTAAAGTAAACCTTCTTTAAAAACTACTAGGATATGTTAATAAAATTCTACCCAAGATTTAGTTTGAATAACCCTCAGTCAAGTCCTTACACAGACTTTAAGAGCCATTAAAAACAGAGGGAGATTGCAGACTCTGGATCCAGTGAAATATTCCAGACCACCCTCCTGATTGCAAATAGGCAAAACTTCATGTCAGTCTTTTAATCAAATAAAATCCTCATTTCCTCTGGCATTCCACGAAGCCTGGATTTTGATTCCCCTGTGGATATCGTGTAAAGTTATGAAGGCTTCCTTTGGAGAATTAATTTTCCTCACATTTAAGCATAATTCTTTCTTAGAAATACAATGTAACAAGCTGCCCTGTTCTTGGTGTCATGAATTACCTGACCATTTGCTTTGTTGTCCTGAAGGTGACTAATGTGTTTAAACCGATCCCCAAAGCTGCTATCTAGGACTCTAAAAACATCACAGTCCTACATGCCATGATCTCAACATAGGTGAGCATAGGTAAATAAATCCCCATTTAGTTACATAAGAGGCTAGGATCATTCTTCTTTCTGAAGATACCTAATTCTTAGGAGAGGGAGCTGTTGGATAAAAGTATGATTTAAAGGGAACTGCTTTATGTTTTGCAAACATAATTGAGAAACCCGAATGTCTAGAGCCACCTGGGAGATCTTTTGATGGAATGGCCATTTTTACTATATTAATCCTACTGGTCCATGAGCATGGGAGATATTTCCATCTTCTAATATCTGTTTCAGTTTCTTTCTTCAGTGTCTTAAATCACTGTCTTCAGTGTCTTTATCACACAGGTCTTTCATTTGCTTTGTTAACGCTACCCCAGGATATTTTATATTTTTGAGGCTATTGTGAAGGGTGTTGTTTCCCTGATTTCTTTCTGAGTCTGTTTGTCATTTGTAGGAGGGCTACTAGTTTTTGTGTGTTAATTTTGTGTCCTGCTACTTTGCTGAAAGTGTTTATCAGCTGTAGGACTGTGGAATTTTTAAGCTCGCTTATATATCCTATATCGTATCATCTACAAAGAAAGGTACTTGGACTGTGCCCCTTCCTGTTTGTATCTTCTTGATCTCCCTCTTGTCTTCTTGTTGCTCTAGCTAAGACTTCTAGTACCATATTGACTAGGTATGGAGGAATTAGACAGCTTTGTCTTGGTCCTGATTTTAGTGGAATTGCTCTGAGTTTCTCTGCATTTAAGTTGATGTTGGCCTTATCATCTAAGTTGCCTTTATCATGTTAAAGCATGTCACTTGTATCCCTAATCTCTCCAGGACTTTTATCCTCAAGAGTTGTTGGATTTTATCAGAGACCTTTTCTGCATTTAATGAGATGATCATGTGTTTTTTTTCTCTTTCAGTTAGTTTATGGGGGGGGTTATATTTATTGGTTTTCATATAGTGAACCATTCCCTCATCTTTGGGATGAAGCCTACTTGATCATGACGGATGGTCTTCTTGATGTGTTCTTGGATTTGGTTAGCAAGTATTTAATTGAGAATTTTTGCATCTGTGTTCATAATGGAAATTGGTCTATAATTGTCTTTGTTGGTTCTTTGTGTGGTTTAGGTATTAGGGTGACTGTGGCCCTTTCAAAAGAATTGGGCAGTGTTCCTTAGGTTCCTATTTTGTGAAATTATTTGAAGAGTATTGGCATTAACTCTTCTTTGAAAGTCTGATAGAATCCTGAACTGAGCTGGGTGGTGGTGGCGCACGCCTTTAATCCCAGCACTCAGGAGGCAGAGCCAGGTGGATCTCTGTGAGTTCGAGGCCAGCCTGGTCTACAGAGTGAGTTCCAGGACAGGCACCAAAACTACACAGAGAAACCCTGTCTTGAAAAACCACACACACACACACACACACACACACACACACACACACACACAAACACACAAACACACAAGAATCCTGAGCTGAAACCGCCTGGCCCTGGGCTTTTTTTGGTTGGGAGACTTTTAATTACTGCTTCTATTTCACTGGAGGTTATAGGTCTGTTTAAATTGCTTATCTGGTCTTGATTTAACTCTGGTAGGTGGTGTGTATTGAGAAAGTTATCCATTTCTTTAGGGATTTTTCCAGTTTGGTGGAGTACGGGTTTCTAAAGTATATCCTTAAGATTCTCTCAATTTCCTTGGTGTTTCTTGTGATGCCCCACTTTTCATTTCCAATTTTGTTAATTTTGATCTTCTCTGTGCTTTTGAGTTAATTTGACTAAGGGTTTGTCACTCTTATTTTCTCAAAGAAACGACTCTTAGTTACATCGATTCTTTGTATTGGTTTGTTTGTTTCTGTTTTATTGATTTCAGCCCTGAGTTTGGTTATTTCTTGTAATCCACTCCTTCTGGGTGTGGTATCTTCTTTTTGTTCTACAGCTCTCAGGTACGCTGTGAAGTTACTGGTATGACGTCTTTCCAGGTTTTTGATGTGAGTACTTAGTGCTAGGAACTTGCCTCTTACAACCACCTTCATGTGTTCCGTAAGTTTGGATATGTTGTGTATTCATTTTCAATCAGTTCTAGAAAGTTTTACATTTCCTTCCTTATTTCTGTCTTGACCCATTTTTCATGCAGTAGAGAGTTTTTCAGTTTACCTGAGTTTGTAAGCTTTCTGTTGTCGGTATCCTTTTTTTTTTTTTTTTTTGGTTTTTCGAGACAGGGTTTCTCTGTGTAGCTTTGCGCCTTTCCTGGATCTCGCTCATGTAGACCAGGCCGGCCTCGAACTCACAGAGATCCGCCTGGCTCTGCCTCCTGAGTGCTGGGATTAAAGGCGTGCGCCACCACGGTATCCAATTTTAATGTGTGGTGGTCAGATAGGATGCATTTCAGTTCCCTTGTATCTCTCAAGCTTTGCTTTGTGTCTGGGTATTTGGTCGATTTTTGGAGCAAGTTCCATAAGGTACTGAGAAGAAGGCTGTGTGTGTGTGTGTGTGTGTGTGTGTGTGTGTGTGTGTGTGTGTGTTTGGGTGAAATGTTCTATAAATATCTGTTAGGTCCATTCAATTTATGACATCAGTTAGCACCAGTATTTCTCTGTTTAGTTTTTCTCTGGATAACTTCTCTATTAGTGAGAGTGGGGTCTCTCACTATCAAATACTCTAACTATCCATGTGTGAAGGTCAATATGTGATTTAAGCCGTAGTACTGTTTTGTTTATGAACTTGAGTGCCCCTGTGTTTGGTGCACAGATGTTAAGAATTGCAATGTCCTCTTGGTGGGTTTTTCCTTTGAGTATGTAGTGTTCTTCACCATTTCTTCTGATTAATTTTGATTTGAAGTCTATTTTGTGGGATATTAAATGGCTTGTTGCTTAGGTATGTTTGCTTGAACTCTCTTTTTCCATCTTTTTACCCTGAGGTGATGTCTACCCTTGATGTTGAGGTGTGTTCCTTGGATGCAGCACAAGGATGGATCCTGTTTTTATATTCACTCTGTGTCTTTTTATTGGGGAATTGAGACCATTGATGATGAGAGTTATCATTGAACAGTGTTTCTTGATTCCTGTCATTTTGTTCTTTTTAAAAAAATTATTTTTATTTTATGTGCACTGGTGTTTTGCCTGCATGCCTGTGTACAGGTGTCAGATCTTGGAGCTACAGACAGTTGCTAGCTGCCATGTGGGTGCTGGGAATTGAACCCAGGTCCTCTGGAAGAACAGTCAGTGCCTTTAACTGCTGAACCATCTCTTCAGTCCCATTATTTTGTCCTTGTTGTATGTTTTTTCCCTCCTTTGATTTGCTGGTCTGAAGTTATTTATTCTTTGTGTTTTCTTTGGTGAAGTTAACCTCTGCAGCCTTCTGTAGAGCTGGATTTGTAGATAGGCACTGCTTACATTTGGTTTTATCATGGAATGCCTTTCTTTCTCTGTCTGTTGTGATTGAATATTTGGGGTTATAGTAGTCTAGGCTGGCATCTGTGGTCTCTAAGTTTATAGAACATCTTTCCAGGCCCTTCTGGCTTTTAGTCTCCATTGGGAAGTCAGGTATTAATACCTGACTTCTTTTATATGTTATTTGGTCTTTTTCCCTTGCAGCTTTAAAAATTTTAATTTGTTAGGTACATTTGGTGTTTTGATTATTATGTGCTGAAGGGAATTTCATTTATGACTCCATCTATTTGGTTCTGTATGTTTCTTGTACCTTGGTAAGCACCTCTTTCTTTAGGTTAGGGGAATTTTCTTCTATGATTTTGTTGAAAATATTTTCTATGCCTTTGACCTGTGTTTCTTCTCCTTCCTCTATTCCTATTTTTCATAGATTTGGTCTTCTCATAGTGTCCCAGATTTCCTGGATGTTTTGTGCCAGAAGTTTTTTTAATAACTTTTTTTTTGACTGAGGTATCCATTTCTTCTACCTTGTCTTCAATGTCTGAGACTCTCTCTTCTATCTCTTGTATTCTGTTGGTGAGACTTGCCTCAGAAGTTCCTTTTTGAGTTCCTAAATTTTTCATATCCAGATTTTCCTCAGTTTGGGTTTTCTTTATTGATTTTCTGTTTCAACCTTCATATCTTAAACTGTTTTCTTCATTTCCTTCCACTGTTTGTTTGTGTTCTCATATATTTTTTAATGCATTTATTCATTTCTCTTTTAAGAAACTTTATCATATTCATGAAGGCTATTTGAGGTCTTTGTCCAGTGCCTCAGCTGCATTTCTCAGGGCCTACTATAGAAGGGTTGCTGGGCTCTAGGGGGATGGATTGTCCTGGCTGGTTTAATTCTGTTTTTACACTGGTATCTAGGCATCTGGTGTTGGGAAGATTGTAATTCTAGGTGCTGATATCTGTTCTTATCTTTGTTCAGTGTCTTTTGTTCCTTGGTTTCTGTTATCGTCTCTGGTTCTTAGGAGAGTTGTTGGCTGTGTGTTGTCTAGTAGGGAATGCTTCTGGAATCCTGACATGTATAGCCACTGAGGGTTCAAGGTAAAATATGTTTCTAGGTATTGGGAGCTAACACTTAGGATTGGAAATGGGCTAGAAAGGGATGCTGAGAGAGTCCCAGAGGGAGGAAAACAGGGTGTTCCACCAGGATCTGCTTTATCTAGTGGGAATGGGATACAGATGAGGAGGGGCCACAGCAGATGGTCTTCTGCAGAGCTCGGGATGAGACTGGAGGGATTGGAGTTGGAGGAGAGGAGGAAGAGGTGAAGATCTGCAGTTGCATTATCTGCTTTCCTGGCCTATGTGGCCAGCGGGTTCCCAGGGAGTGCTTGCTGGAGATGGGTGCTAGGATAAGGGAAGGGAAGGGCAGGAAGCTTGGAGGAGAAGATCTGTGCAATCCATTGGAGATGAGAGCAGGGAGGGAGAGGGGACCACAACAAGCGATCTGTTACAGAGCTGGGGTGAGAGTAGGAGACTGGAGGAATGAGGGGCAAGGTGAAGATCTACTGTTAGCCTAGCCACTTCCCCGGCCTGCATCAGGACATTTCCTTAACTGATAATTGATGGAGGAGAACCTGGCCCAGTGGGTGGTGCCACCCCTGCACAGGAGATCCTGGGTCATCTGAGGAAGGTAGCTGAGCAAGCCAGAGAGAGGCAGCTGGCAAGCAGCATTCCTCCACAGTCTCTGCTTCAGTTCTGGCCTCAGGTTCGTGCCTTAGTTTCCCTTGATGATGAATTGGAAACTGTAAGATGAAATAATCTCTTCACTCTCCATTTGGTTTTGGTGCTTATCACAGCAACAGAAAGCAAACCAGGGCAGATGCTTTGCTTATGTTCATTCAGTGTTTAGGAACAATTCAAATGACTCTGCAGAGAATAAGGTAACTCCATGTGTTGCCTTCCTGCTCACTAGAGGAATGGAGTCCTGCTTTTCTCACTTAAAAAGAAAGAAAAATATGGCTCACCCAAAAAATAGGAAATATACTTATAAGTACCATTATCAGTTATTTTATTTTTTATTTTTAGATTATACCATAAATCTGTTTATATTTGTTCTTTCAACCAAAAATCTCTATGGTATTTTTTTTTTTTGTGGTTTTTCGAGACAGGGTTTCCCTGTGTAGCTTTGCGCCTTTTCTGGAACTCACTTGGTAGCCCAGGCTGGCCTTTGAACTCACAGAGATCCTCCTGGCTCTGTCTCCCGAGTGCTGGGATTAAAGGCGTGCACCACCACCGCCCGGCAGTATTTATAATTGTTGGAGCCTGAGCTAAGTGCTGTGAACATAGAATTAAATCAGGAATCAGCCATTCTCTACAGGGCCTCCTGTGTGTAAGGAAGAGTAACACAGAGAACACTCTCCCCTTGTGGGCTGTGAGTGTTGGCATGAAGAGTTACCTAGAATGGTAGGGGCTGTTAGGAGGCAGCTAAGTCAGCTGGAAGGATGGAACTTTTTCCAGAGGTGAGGATATTTGAGCTGAAATTTGAAATATAAGTTACTAAAGGAACTTCCAAAGACAGGAGAGAACATAGGCATTGCCATAGACACCATGAAGAACCCAACACCTGCAGAAACAGGCAGTAGCTCTATATGGAATGAAGGGGATTTGGAGAAAAGTCTAGAAGGTCAGGGAGGAACAGGAGCCACAGCAAGCACTGTTGGGTAAATGAGTTGGGCTCTGGACTATAGGCTATAAATCAGGGCTATACTCTTATCAATGATTCTGTATCCTACCTTAAGGGTAGAAAAGTTAACTTCAGATGTTTCTACTTTGATAAAAGAGAAAAATGAAGCATCTACGATGGACTGAGTGTCAAGCTTATGATCCTTACCCCAAAGACTATTCCAATCATGTCATTAGAATGATAGACTTGTTCTACTAGCCCCTCTGCCTGAATTAGCTTAAGTAGATTAAATCCCCCAGAGACTTAAAAGTTGTAGCGAATGCTTTATCCTGGAAACCATAATGCATCAGATACTCTCTAGGGCAGAAGTCATTTCCTGCAGTAATTTTTCCAGGCTATTAGAATGCCATTTTTTCCCCTGCTGCAGTATAAAATATCCAGAATGGGAACTCAGCAAGCTCCTGCCCCTCCCCTGCCCACAGCATCGCAATTATTATAGTTCCAGGAAGCAGTTACTGCATGAGAAGGACAGATGATATTTGCACACCACTGTCCTTTCTTTGGTTTGGTTTCAAGGTGTGCTAGAGTTTCTGATGTTTCCTAGAAGAAGGAGCCTTTGAGAAGCAGATTCCCACAATGCTTCTTAATGTAATTCCTGAAGTCATGGAGGGCAAACTATTTTTAGGTCTCTGTACTTGAAAGCACAACGAAAACATTTATTGATTGGTTTAAAACCCCTTCTTGTAGTTTATCTCTGGTATACTCTAAGATTTTGTACTATGAACGTTTTAGATAGCCAACACTGACATATGAATTTCTAAGCCTCTGTATGATGGTTTCCATAGAAAGGCTTGACAGTGAACTTTCTTTACTCAGAACCCACAAGAATATGAACTCATGTCATCTTGTAATATATACACACGGTTTCCCCAAGTGTGAGGCCCTTTCCCATACATTGCTTCAGTTTTCATGATAGCACTGTGATACAGACTCAGTCTTCAAAAGCCAAGAAATCCCAACTTAGTGAACTTTCCATAAAGTAGATCTGTGTGCTTCATCACCCACCCCATTACCAAGATTCTTTGATGGTCAAGAAGCCACACAAACAATGCCAATAGTCATCCCAACTGGGGCCTCCTGGATGAAGAGAGTCTTCTAAAGCTCCCGGGCCATAGCTCCAAAACTCTGGCTCCAAGGATGCTGAATGCAAGTCAAGGGGCTTGCCTATAGATTGCACATGAGTAGGAATAGCCGGGTGTGCGGCTGAGTCGGGATGGCAAGAAGGATGGAGATAGGTGATGGCAACTGATGCCTTTAAGTGTCATTCAGCAATTTTCCTTCAGAAGTAGTACTTGGAAGGTAGAGATGAAATGATCCTTAACGGTCAGAAGTTTTCCTATCAGTAACATTGCCCAGTACAGTGGAAAAGAGGCCAGACATGATATTAGTATGGTTTTCATGTATGTATGTGATGTTTTTGTTTCTGTGCATGGGAACTTGCAAAGCACAGATGAGTAGGACAGGAGAAAGCAAGTTTCCCTGAGTTTTTAAGGTGGTGATTTAGAAGGAGTCCATATGAAGCGGCCTTATAGAAGATAAATCACTGATAGATAAATCCAACCAATTGTAGTCCATGCTCAGACACACAATTTTAGAAAAGTTGAGGTTTCTCCAGCCCCCTGCCAAGGGAAGATTGGAGTGCTAGACACGTCCATTTCTCTATTATCAATAGTGAAACTCAGGCTCAAAAAAGCATAGAATTTGTCTAAGATGCTCTGCAAATATGTGGGAGAATCCATTCAACCATGACTATGTGATCAATGGTAAGGATATAGAAGAATCTGGAATGCAGAAGGAAGGAAGTCCTAGAAACCTGAAAGCAAGCCTCGGCTGTGCAATTGAGCCTGAGATAGTGAGTGTCTTAGTCAGGGTTTCTGTCGCTGTGAAGAGACACCATGACCACGGCAAATCTTATAAAGGAAAACATTTAATTCTGCTGGCTTACAATTTCAGAGGTTCAGTCCATTATCATCATGGTGGGACATGGTGGCATGCAGGCAGACATGGTGCTTGAGCAGGAGCTGAGAGTTCTGCATCTTGATCCACAGGTGACAGGAAGTGGACTGAGACACTGTGTGTTGCTTGAGCATAGGAGACCTCAAAGCCTACTCCCACAGTGACACACTTCCTCCAACAAGACCACACCTCCTAATAGTGCCACGCCCTTTGGGGACCATTTTCTTTCAAACCACCACAGTGATGGACTGTCACATTTGTTACTTTTTTTTTTGTCAGCGAAGAAATCTTTTTTTTTTTTTTAAAGATTTATTTATTTATTATGTATACAGCATGTATGACTGCAGGCCAGAAGAGGGCACCAGATCTCATTACAGATGGTTGTAAGAGCCACCATGTGGTTGCTGGGAATTGAACTCAGGACCTCTGGAAGAGCAGCCAGTGCTCTTAACCTCTGAGCCATCTCTCCAGCCCCCAGCAAAGAAATCTTGAGCTATGGTTATGGGATTCCGTCTTTGGGACTTAAAACCATGACTTTCCAAATTCTTATTTGTCAGAAATCAAAGACAGTTTTCAGCCTTAGTCAGATTTTTAAAAATAACACTTTTTGTTTATTCTTTGGCAGTTTTATAGATACATACAATGTATTTTGATCATCTTCACCTGCATATCTTTAAAAAAAACAGATTTGGGAGAATTTCTGTTCACTAACTGCCTATTGTTTAAGAACCGTGTTTTCAGAAACCCACATAGTCAACAAGCAGATAATAACTTTGGAAATGCTTGGACTTACATAGGGTATCTTTATTACACCCCTCCCTCTGAGGCTCAGGGATTTATGAGGAAGAGGGGGCTGGAAAGATTGTAAGAGCCAGAAGTGGATCATTTCAAGGAAGCAGTGATCTCCAGATAGAACAGGGCACAATGTATAGGTAAACTCCCCGAGACTGTCCCAGCATACATCAGACCTGCGAAGGCTCAAGGCAGACAAAATCCCAGCATGGAGGAGTGGAGGAGGGCACAGAGACCCACCCCTAGCCAAGAAGCTATTGGCAATTGATAGCTTCTGGGAAAGGGAAGGCCAGTATTCTTCACAGGAGTGACACTGCCTATATTAACCACACTCTAGGGCGATCCCCACGCCAGCACAAACTGGACTTTATGATTTGTTTATTTTTAAAGAGTGAGAGAGAAGAAGTTGGTGGATAGGGAAGTGGAGGAGGTGAAGGAAGGAAATGAATATGATAAAATATATTTTATGAAATTCTCAAGAATAAATGAAACATTTTTTAAAAGAACTTATGCTTTTGGTGATTCCTTTCCTTCTCTCTCTCTCTCTCTCTCTCTCTCTCTCTCTCTCTCTCTCTATGTCTATGTCTATGTCTATGTCTCTCTCTTTCATTTTGGTTTTTTGAGACAGGGTTTCTCTGTGTAACAGCTCTGACTGTTCTAGAAAGTCACTCTGTAGATCATACAAGCCTTGAACTCACAGAGATCTACCTGCCTCTTCCTCCTGAGTGCTGGGGTTAAATGCACTTTTATGTTCTATAAAAATGAACTCAATAATTCACAATGGCCCTTTTCTTATGGGGCATATGGCATGATTTGCCTTTCTGAAAATATGTACAAAATCTATACACTATTGGTGCTTTTCCAAACATCCAATTTCAATTTTTGTAAACAAGTAAGTCAAGGCTAATATTCATAACTCCTCCTTCCTGCCCTCCCTTCCTTTCTCTGTGTAGAACTAAATTTGAGTGTAGGGCCTTGTGCATGGTAGGCAAGTACTTTACCACTGAACTATATCTCCAGCCTGAAAACATGTATTTTAACAATATATTTCAGTCTGACCAAGTGTTTCATGTTCCTGCCACCATGAATGACTTGCCTGCGATGAGAGACTGTACTCTCCAACTATGAGCCAAAATAAACTCTTTCCTTAAAAATTCACACACACACACACACACACACACACACACACACACACACACACGTTTCATGCATCCAAGGCTATCACTGAGTTCTATGTAGCTGGGATGACTTTGACCTTGACCTTATTATGATCCTCCTCCTTCTACCCCTCATGTTCTGGGGTGAAAGGCATGAACCCCTATGTTGTGGAATGTTATTTTGAGATGTGTTACATTTCTTTATGCTGTGGAACACTGTTTAATGATGCAAAGATGTGTTGCATTTTTTTGTTGCATTTGTTTAACTCTGTGAGGCTGTGTTACTTTGCCTGTCTAAAACACCTGATTGGTTTAATAAAGAACTGAATGGCCAATTGCTAAGCAGGAGAAGAATAGGTGGGGCTGGCAGGCAGAAAGAATAATAGGAAGAGAAATCTGGGAAGAAAAGATCGAAGAGCAAGAAAAGGAGGAGAAGGACCTCAGGGGCCAGCCACCCCACGACACAGCAAGCCACAGAGTAAGAAGTAAAGAAAGGTATACAGGAATAGAGAAAGGTAAAAGACCAGAGGCGAAAGGTAGATGGGATATTTAAGTTAAGAAAAGCTGGCTAGAAATAAGCCAAGCTAAGGCCAGGCACGTATAAGAAAGAATATATTTCCTCCATGTATATTTATTTGGGAACTGGGTGGCGGGCCTCCCCAGAGTGTAGCTAAAGTTTTCCTGCCTGGTCCACAGTCAGGACAAATCTCTCTCACCTGCCAGTCCCACAGCCGCTCAGACCCAACCAAGTAAACACAGAGACTTATATTGCTTACAAACTGTATGGCCGTGGCAGGCTTCTTACTAACTGTTCTTATAGCTTAAATTAATCCATTTCCATAAATCTATACCTTGCCATGTGGCTCGTGGTTTACCGGCATCTTTACATGCTGCTTGTCCTGGCAGCGGCTGGCTGTGTCTCCTTCCACCTTCCTGCTCTTTTCTCCTTTCTGTTAGTCCCGCCTATACTTCCTGCCTAGCCACTGGCCAATCAGTGTTTTATTTATTGACCAATCAGAGCAACACATTTGCCATACAGAACATCCCACAGCACAAGAGAGTGAAAAAACAGCAACTACACCCCCCTGCCCAGTCTACAGGTGCTGGAAATCCAAGCTAAGGCTTTGCATGTACTTGTCAAGCACTCCTCCAACTGAGGCATGTCCTCTGCCTACAGTGCACAGCAGAACTCATGGACAAGACTACTCGTGTGCAGTGGTTCTTTGCTTTCCTCTTTCTCCTCAGACTTACTAACAAACTCGATTGTCAAGAGAAATTGAGTCCAGTGTTGGTGGGAAAGAATTTCAGAGTTATTTCTAGTAATTCCCTTGCTCCCTTAATGGACAAGCATGAGATACATTTTTAAAAAATATGTGTAACAGATTTTATTTTGCTAACACTTGCTCTAATCCTAACTTCATAAGATAGAAGCTTTCTATCCCCACTGGTAATACAGGACATCCAAGAGGTCAGGCTCCCTTCAGTGCTGTTGGTCTGTCCTCCCAGGAACAGTCCACAGAGTCTGTCAACTGCAGAAAAATAATGATTTGGTGTGTGTGTGTGTGTGTGTGTGTGTGTGTGTGTGTGAATGCTAGAGATTGAGCCCTGAGCTTTGTATGTGTTAGGCAAGTTCTCAACCACTGAATTATACTCCCAGCTTTCAACAACCTTTAAACTTTTTTAAACTTTTATTTTTATTTTGAATATATGGGTGTTTTGCCTGCATATAAGTCTGTATACCACATGTATGCGGTGCCTGTGGAGGCCAGAAGAGGGGGGATCCCCTGGGACTTAAGTTACAGATGGTCATGAGCCACTATGTGGGTGCTGGGAATCAAACCCAGGTCTTCTGGAAGAGCAGCCAGATGACCTTAACCACTAGGTCATCTCTCTAGCCTCCAGTCTTTATGGTTTATTTTATTTTTGTAGGGTCTTACTCTGTAGTCCAGGCTATCCTCAAACTTGTTATCCTTTTGCCTCAGCTTCCCAAGTACTGGGATTAGAGGCATGCACCACCATGCCTGGCTCTCAGGTGCCTTTATTTATTTTTAAATTTCTTATTTTATGCTCATGGGTGTTTTGCCTGCATGTGTATCTGTGTACCATATGCATGCAGAACCTGTGGAGGCCAGAAGAGGGACTTGAATTACAGATGGTTAAGAGCTGCCATGTGGGTGCTGGGAATTGAACTTGTGTGCTTCGGAAGAAACAGCCTGGTTGGAGCTCAAGGCAGGGCTAATGTCAACCTCCAACTATAAAGACTGTGTTTAAAGGGGGACTCTGTATTTGGGTAGAAGGTGCATGAACATACCTGTATTTAAGGGGGTATGCCTGTACTTTCTTTAGTGAGCGCGCACGCGTGCGCACACACACACACACACACACACACACACACACACACACACAGTTTACAAGATAGCTATGACCACAGAGCAATATAGTTCAGATTTTGTAAGCATAACGGAATAACTTCAGACAAAATTTATCAAGAATTTCTGCTTTGCTTTTTAACACTCAGATACCAGTTAATCAAGTAAGTGGGCTGTATGGACTTGACTGGTACAGGCATTTGTACTGTAGGGAAAGTGCAGGGTCACACAGCTTCATCTTGTGAGACTGATGCAACTGAAAACGTGCATGCTTTGTGTTACTGCGACTCCGTAGGATGTTCACTGGTGAGGGTGGCCACGCCCTGTGCTAACACAGCAAGCAGTGTTGCAGATCATTCATCTCCTTCTGGCTTAAAGCCACAGTTCTTCAGGATTAGAAAGATTTAACTTTGTGCTCAAAGAAAACTTTTATTAATGCTTTAAGCTTGGCCTTTTTAAAGTTAACACTATTCTATTTTGCATATATTAGGATCGGGTGTGTCATATTGGATATGGTAAATTAATTTTTTAAAAGTGTGTTTTGTGTGTGTATAGTTTTGCATGTGCACATATTCGTATGTGTATTATGGGGTGGGGTAGATGAGCAGATGTGTGAGCATGCATGTAGAGGCCAGAAGATGTCAACATCCAATGTCTTCCTAAGCCCTTATTTTTAAGGCAGGGTCACTCCCTGGGCCTTGAGCTCAATGATTTGGCTATACTACCTGGCCAGCAAGCTCCAGGGACCCTCTATTTAGAGTCTACACAGGCATTCATCATCACACCCTGTCTGTATATATGTGCTGGGAATCTGGACTCAGGTCCTCAAATTTGTGGAGCATGCATTCTTCCAACTAAGCTGTCTCCTCAAACCAGGAAACCCATCCTTTCTAATTATTAGAATGCTCAATTTTAAAATGGAAAACAATTTTTTTCATCCATTATAGTCTGATCAGTTTCCCCTCCCTCCTCCCAGATCCTCCCTATGTCCCCACCCGCCCAATTCTACCCTTCCTTTTTCTCTATTAGAGAAAGACAGGTTAAAAAAGAAAAAAATTAATAAAAGAAAAAAGAAAAAAGCATAAGAAACACACACACACACACACACACACACACACACACACACACCATAAAAACACAATATCAGAAACCATAATATAAAAGCAAAAGACCAGTAAGGGTTTTTTGTTTTGTTTTTTGTTTTTGTTTTCCCCAAACAAAGCCATATGAGACAACAAATCTCCAAAAATACGACTGAGTTTGTTTTATGTTGGCCATCTACTGCTGAGCATGGGGCCTGCTCTTAGTGGTTTGTGTATCCAATAAGATTCCATTGGAGAGAACTAAAATTTCCTTTGCAAGTGGTTGTCAGTTGGAGAGAGCGTCTGGGTTAGGGAGGGGAGCTCTTGTTAACTTACCCATCTCTGCAGTAGGACCCCATCTGACATGGACCTGTGCAGGCCCTGTGCATGCTGCAGTGCTCTCTGTGAGTTCATATGTGCATCAGTCCTGTTGTATCCGAAAGACTGTTTCCTTGGAGTCCTCCATCCCCTCTGGCTCTTACAATCTTTCCCCCTCCTCTTCCACATAGCTCCCTGAGCTCCCAGTGATGGTGGGGTGGGGGTGGGAGTTGATGGAGACATCCTGTTTAGTGTTCCAAGGTCTCTCACTCCCTGCACACTGTCCAGCTGTGGGTCTCTGTATTTGTTCCCATCTACTGCAGAGGAAGCTTCTCTGATGATGGCTGGGGTTCTCAAACAGTTCCCAAACAGCCGCACAACTGGTAGTACCGCCCATCACTTTAAAGATCAGTGTTGGTGCAGTGGCTAATCTTTGTTAATGTTTCTCCTAATCTACAGTAGTAAACACTCTCTTTTTTGTTTAGTAGTTACTCACATTGTGTTACTTTTGTGTCTTGCAGCTGACTGATAGCCAAGGAGACCCAATGGAACAGAGAGATTGAATCAAATGAAATATGAGTTAAGGTTTTGAAAGTTTATAGATCTGCTTCTGCTTCTGGTTCTCTCTCTCTCTCTCTCTCTCCCTCCCTCCCTCCCTCTCTCCCTCCTTCCTTCCTCTGTGTACTTGAATGCATATGTGTGCGTGGTTTGTACGCACACACAGTGTGATTAATTTTCATTTTGAATCAGTCTTCGGTGGAAAACTTCAGTTCACATTTGAAGGTGATGTGAGGTTCAGCATGCTCAGATATTCATTTCGGTTTTTGACTCATGGTTTCCTGTCCTTAGCCGAAAGGGAGGAGAGAATAAATTTCTCACCTGTCAAAATGAATATAAATAAAACCTCACAGGAGTTATGAGAAGAATTAAAAACAAGGACAATTTTTTTTGCATTTGAGAAATTTGAATGTTAAAGATTCTTTGATTTTTTTCCCCCCTAAACCAGAATTGTTTTTTAGGTTGTTTTGACTAGTCACAAAGCCTCTTGTGACAAGTACCAGGTTTAGTTTTTAGATCTCAAGTAACATGGACCCTCTTGATCATCTCAGCTAACGTGCTGCTGTAGACAATGGGAACCATGAGGAAGGGAGGCACTTCAGGCCTTGTGGGAACAACATCAGAAAGAGATGGAAGTCAAGGAAAGGCAGCTGGAGATGCATGCCTGGGGAGCCTCATGTAATCTGCCAACCAGAAGTTTCATATTCTTCAGGATCCCAGTAGTAGGGAGCCATGCTGCACCTCACAAGTGTCAGCTCAGGCAGGCTGTAGCAGTGCTCTGGGTGTGTTCTTCTGCTGTAGCTGTGGTATTTGGAAATCTCCCTTAGCATAGTAAGAACTGTTCCCATAGTGACCGGTGTGCCATGAACCTCACTACTAAAATATTCACCACACTTAATTACAGCTTGTTTTTCTTGTCAGTTATTTCTACTAGACAGTAAAGTCATGTTCTGTATCCTGGTCATCTCTGTACTCTTATCTTCTGAATCTTGGCCTTGAGTGCATGCGCGCGCGCGCGTGCACACACACACACACACACACACACACACACACACACACACACACACA
>CABHPH010155662.1:66489-77265 GCA_902168325.1 Peromyscus nudipes
TTCCTTCCTTCCTTCCTTCCTTCCTTCCTTCCTTCCTTCCTTCCTTCTTTCCTTCCTCCTTTCTCCTTTCCTTTTCCTCTCCTTCTTCCTTCTTTCTCCCTCCCTCTTTCCTCCCTCCCTCCTCTCCACCCTCCCTTTCTTATTTCCTCCATTCCTTCTGATAAGTTATGTATCTGAGGTTGACCTCAAATTTGCTATGTAGTTAAGAATGACTTGAACTTCTGAGGCTAGGATTGTAGGCATATACCATCAAGTACTGTTTTACGTGGTGTTGGGGATCAAACCCAGGGCTTCATATATATTAGACAAGCACCAACTAAGCTATATCCCCAGCTCACAGGATGGTCTCTCTTATGAGTTTAAGAAGCACCATTTGTGATTTCAACTATACTACTCTTGAAGCAGAACACTTAGCACAATAAACCCAGTTACTCAGGTCTAAAGTAGCATAGTGTCAAAGTTGGAGGGTAAAATCCAGGAGCTATGTTTAAAAGGAGAGTACATATCAAACATTTTCCAGCATTTGCTATGTCCCACATACTACACCAAGTTCTTCATCTGACCCCACTGAATCTTCACAGCCACTCTGTGAACAAGTATGTCATTCCCAATTTACAGATTGGAAATTGAAATTTGGAGGTTAAATAATTGTGGGAGCTCACAGAGGATCCCTAGTGAGATCTTACTCAGCATCAGAGAATCTAAGCTTGCTTTATCCAGCATGGTTGCATAATGGGATGATGTGGCCACGGACATGTTTACCAGGTGTTTGGAAGGGTCTACATTTGGCTGTACCATGTGCTTTGATCTTGCAAGGGGGAGGTCTTTTGCCTCTCCCCTTGGCATATTATAAAAAATCCTTTTGAATAAATGAAGAGGCTGTTGGGTATTGACCCAGACCCTCCCGAAGCTATCCTGTGTTTCTGTTTTCTTCTCGTCATCTAGGTCTCTCTTTCTATCTGATATTTTCTTATCCCTCTCTCCTCCACTTAAGAACCCTTCCATAGATGGGAGCTGGTCTCCCACAGACTCCCACAAATAATGTGCCTTAAATTCACTCCATTAAAAATAGAAATGGAGTACAGCAGTCTGTCTCTAGACCCCATGCTTTGGGCCATCACCCTAATGGAGTAAAACCAGACAGAAATTCCACTCTGGTTGCAATAGTGACCAAAGCAAAAACAACTGCTACAAAAAGTAAATAAGAAGAGACACCCGCCGCACTTCCTGACTTACCTCGTGAGAATAAGTACACGGTACGGGACTGGAGTGTGTATGACTTAATCTCTTGTCTTAGTAATGTGTAAATAGATTATACAAGTTTAGGATTGAGAGGAACCATGTAGTTCAGCTAATGCAGCTTCACTAGAAAAGCAAATCCTCCAGCTTCCCGAAGGAAAGCAATGTGGCCTGTGCTTGAAGACAACTGTGAAGACAGTGTGCCTTTTTTGGTGATTGCTGGTGTGTGTGTGTGTGTGTGTGTGTGTGTGTGTGTGTGTGTGTGTGTGTACAGGAGCATGAATTCATACATGTGGAAGCCAGAAGTCAATGTCATTTGTCTCCATCAGTAGTTCTCCATCTTATTTTTGAGACAGAGTCTCTTGCTGAACCTGGAGCTCACCAACTTGGCAAGACTAGCTGGCCAGTGAGCTTCAGGGGCCCTTTTATCTCTGCCCGGCCCCACCCTACCTATGCCAGGATTACAGGTGCTCACTAACCACACCTAGCCTTTGCTGGGGACCCCAGATCAAGTCCTCATGCCTGTGTGACAAGCCCTTTACCTACTGAATCATCTCCCCAGTCCCTGCTGGGTCTTCTTGTCCTCCGTGTCAGAGTCCACTTTACCTGCACTTTCCTGGCTGGCCTCAGCCCTACCCTCTCCAGTAGAGCCTGCTTTCTGCTTGTACACAGAGCAGTGTGATGCAGTGCAAGGATGGGAAAACCAAGCCTTTCCTCACAAGATGACACAGAGCCCCTCCCACCCTCTGCTCACACCTTCGCAGATGTGGTCCTGCTCTCCCACCATCCTCTCCAGCACAGAATGCTCTGCGCCATCCTATCACAGCTGAACGATGCGGCTACATCCCTGCTCTAGTTCCGTCCCTGTTGATTTAACAAGGATGAGATGGCCCCAAAGTAACCATGCTTTGTCCCAACTCATTTTGTACTGCGATTAAATGTATACTCAGATCTATTGAAGTAGAATCGAATTAAAGCCTGGAATTTTCCTCTCCTGAGGCTAAATTTAGAACGTGATGGTGAATATTTCTCTCAATTATTGTTTTCAGTTTTTTTTCTGTATAATATGCGAGCATGTCAGGCTGTTGTTCATATTAATCAATTACATGTAATTTGTTTATACAGTATTTTCTTCCATATCAAAAATAGAAAACACTGCCCCAGTCAGGGCCAAAGCTTTTCAAAATCAATAATCAGTACTTCTTCGATATATAATTCAATCAATTGCAACTCTAACTAAGCACTAAGTAAGATTAGCTTTTTTTCATTTTATTTATGAAAATACCATGAAGATGTTTATAAAATTCAAGACCCAGCATATTTAAGATATACTATTGATTTTCAAACTGTTTTAAGATACTTTTTTTTTTTTAAATCAAGCTTCTGGTTTTAAGAGCTTTGGAAGGTTATCCCATGCTGGCTCCCAGGGATCAGTGATTTCTACATCCTACCAAGAAAAGGTATCACCCACTGCTAGAGGGGTCCTCACCAAAGCAGGAGAAGTGGGAATGGTCCGGAAAGGCTACAAATGAAAGCAAAGCAGCCTGGAGACCTGCTTCTCAGCTGTGGAAAGGGACTCTTAATTGACTGACCTTATTAAAGCCCACGGCACGTGGACTACTGGGATTTACATCTGACTCCTCTGCTCAGAAGTTCGATTCTCACAGTGAACTACACACATTTTTGGTCTCAACCCTCTGCATTCGGTTTGCGATGAGTTCTGGGTCTGTTGCGGTCATATGTAAATCTCAAAATGGGATAAACACAGCCATAGGCCAAAAGCAAACGTGTAAGAAACAATTTCATCTGAAGATAGAAAGTATTCATTTTTATTGATATAAAACAAGAATGTACTTGAGTGTGCAACTCCTTTTAAAGATGAAGCAGGTACTTTGGGGATAGCCTCACCATGTTTTGCCTTTCTTTACCATTCAAAATATTTCAGGGAAATGAAACCAAAAATCCTGTTCATTAGTTGGGACTTAACTGATTATAATGACGGAAACTCCTACTCAAATCACCACAAATACAATAATACTTAATAGTTTAAGTAATTGAAATGTTGAAGATAGGTCTCAGGCATGGCTGGATCCAGGAGCCCAAACTCTGACATCAGGACCTCTTCTCTCATGTGGGAACGCCTTTCTTGCTCTCGTGTGTAGGCTTTCCTTCTAACAGTGACAAGATGGATCTTCAGCAGGTTCCATAGGCTCTCAGCAAGTTGTCTTGCATGCAAATTGTAGTTTAGCATATATATGACTTAACAATAGAAACCCTGCTTTTCTGAGGCTTTCTATCATGGTAGAATAAATTCTGCCCCTGGGCATTGCTTCCAAAGCCACACACCTTCTACCGTGCTTCTTCTCCACCCTCATTACCATCAGTCCTCCTCTTTGCATATCATCTCAGCCACATTAGCCTTCTGCCCACTTCTCAGGCTTCCCGAGCGAGTGCAGGAGATAGTCCCCGTGTCTTCTGCCAGAGACATTTCTCTTTGCGTCTTTAAAACAGTCCATTGCTTAACTCGATTAAAATTTTCCTGAGTCTTTTCCTCTTAGAGTCCTTCTCTAACTATTCTGCCAAAATCAGGGATTTCCATCCACTTGGTTCATCTCTCTTTATCACCTCTCACTACCTGGTATACAGGTTTTCCTTATTGTCCATTCTTTCTGATGTGTCTTAGTATAATATGTAGTTATGAAGGGTGAAAACTCCACCTGTTTTTCCTATGCCCTTCTCAGTGTTTAAAGCAGTGTCTACTCCAGGGTAGACACTCAGTAATAGTTAGATGAAGGAGTAATAAAATGAATGAATAAGGTTGGACTAGGAGAGATGGGGAGGGGCCTCTCCATAAGGTGCCTTGATGCTAAGCTAAAGAGGTTGGTTTCTTTCCTTGACAATAATGGAGTTATTAAATGGTGGGCGACACAGGGGAGTTAGAGGAGCTCAGCTTAATTTGTAGATGGATGCCTCTCAGTACCGTGCAGAGCCTCTGACAGGATGCCAGAATAGGCCAGGTAGGCAGCCTTTCAATCATAAATGAGATGCCAAACTAGGATAATGGTGATCCTACTATAGAAAAGGATGGGTCAAGAAAACGTAGGAGACAAAAATCTAAGCAATGGAAAGGTGATGACGCTTGGGGAGAAGGGAGAAAGTGCTGCTAGGGCAAACGCTGTGCTCCTTGGGCAGCAGGGGGACAAGGGTGGTTCTGACATGCTGTTTGATGGAGCTGTCTGCTCATCACTTGAACATGTGGAGCTGAGACACAGAAGGGAACTTAGGTGCCAGATATGGATTCAGAGTCACTGGAAAACAAGAAGTAGCTGAAACCATGAGAAAGGAGAGGGTCTTGGACAAAATGCCATAGACTCCTTACTGGTTTATATATAAGATTTTTTTTCACAAACATGGCTATGCTTTTTCTATGTAACTACATCATGTCTTTTATATATATTTTTGGTTATGAGCCTAGCTTTTAACAGCTGAGCCATCTCTCCAGCTCTACATCATGTCTTTCAAAGTCAGACAATACATATGATGCTTGGTATTCCTCACAAATAATTTTTCGTTAGACAATGGTATTTTCATAAAACTCCATGCAATCATAGATAGGATCTTGGCTTATGGAAACATGCAGTTGAAATGGAAGTGTCTTGCAAGAAAAGAGCCGTGTAACTTCAGAAAATGTCATCTCAAACTTCTGGCAAAAAAAATAAAATAAAATTTACAGTGTGATTTCTCTTAATTATGTTGCTAACTGTATGATATTCATCATAGCAAATAACACAGCTGAGCTGGGGTTATCCAAGTTCTATTTTTCTTTCTCAAAGTGTTGACTTTGAGATATCATGGAGGTACACATGGAGAAGGCAGGACATGACTACTGCTGAATGAAGACAATCCATTAATGCCTGCCAGCTGACATACAGCTCAAATTCTGCAAGTGTGGCCTGCAGGGCTGAAAGGAAGCATGTTGAGAATTGCCTTCCTCCTCTCCTCCACCACAGCAGAGCCATATACACTTCTTCCTTATTCTCATCATCCTTCTCTAGGGCAGCCATGTCCTCATGGACCTCAGAGTTCCCCTTCTCCTTCCCTTCACCCAAATACCAGTGAACAAAGGCATGCTTGGCTTACATCAGGTCAAATCTGTGGTCTAGGCAAGCCCAGGTCTCAGCAATGGCTGTGGTGTTGCTCTGCATGCACAGAACCCATTGTATGTTGGCCAGCTCTCTACTAGGTGCCACAATAGAAGGCTGGTAATTGATGCCCACATTGAAGCCAGTGGGGCATAAATATACAATGTGGATGATGCATTTGGTTTCGATGGTGGCAATGACAACATCTACATCTTTGGGAACCATATGATCATGATACAACAGGCAGCAAGCCATGCATTTACCATAGTGAGGGTCACAGTTCATGATCTGGTTGGCTGTCTCAAAGGAAGTACTGGTGATCTTTCTTGCAGATAGTTGCTCATAGTAAGCTTCTTCTTTTTTTTTTTAGCAGAGATGAGAGGAGTAGGAGTGTATGTGGTCAGGAGGAAGTGAATGTAGGGATAGGGCAACAGGTTGGCCTAGAATTTTATAAGACCAGTGTTCAGGGAGAAGAAATGGTAAAAGGTAGTCTAGTTAGAAAGGCAGTTAAGGTAGTTTGGACAATTAATATCAAGGTATCTATGACAAGTACTATAGATGTCCTGATTGTCCACCATCAAGGCACAGATAGAGTGCTCCAGGATGGTGTGGGTGGTGAGGATAGAGGTGGAGGACTCATACATGACTGTGGAACTAGGTAAACAGAGGACTCCAGCTTTGACTTCTTGATGTAATCAAGAGGGAGACATTTCATCAGTAGGGAGGTGAACCCAGAGTCAGTTCCCCCACCAGAGCTCTGGAAAACCAAAAAACCCTGAAGACCTCTACACTGGCCATTTACCTTATGAATTAAACCCGGATGATCTCATCAAAGATGTTATCTTCAAGATGATCACTGGGTCAACAACCTCTTTGCCAGTGGTGTATTGTCCTGGGGCATAGCCAGTGAAAAATCCATCAATGACCATGGTTCTTAACTCTGTAACACCACTCTGAGCACATGCTTGCCAGTGTCCACCTCACTGAAGAAGGTGCTGAAAAAGTCCTCCCCATCCAATGGTCCTATTTTTTTGGTATCTGGCCACTCAGCTAGATACCATGTTCTAGGCAACAGCAATTCCAGAAGGCATTGCCAATCAGGGGACCAGCCTGGCCAATGTGGCTAGAGTTGTACTCACACATGATAGTTACAGGTTAGGAAGTGAAGAAAAGGGACACAAGGTCCTGGTTACCATTCCCAACAAACTAAGAATCACAGTGAGTCGTGCATTGGTTCTAATACTTTTCAACAAATGTCTTCTCCCATCTTTATCTTTATTCTTACAAACAGTTACCTAAAACTTACAAGAGACCTAAGTAATCTTAATCATAGTTTTTTTGGTTTTTTTTTTGGGGGGGGGCAGGATCTTACCATGTTTCCCAGACTGGTCTCAAAATCCTAGGCTCAATCTATCCTCCTGCCTCACCCTCCCAGATAGGCAGGGCCATAGGCTCACAACAGTTGCATTTAATGAGTACTTAACTTACTCACCCAATGCCCAGCACTCTATATGTGTTATCTCCTCTTGGCCCTGTGAGGAAAAGTTAGGCTTCTAACAGAGGAGAGACTGATTCTCAGGGGTGGTACAGCACCACAAAAGTGGTACAGCTTATCAAGATCAGAACCAACATTTGACGTTATCTTGCTCCCTGAGAAGATGTGTTCTGAGTTGGGCTCTCATGTCTCACTGTGTATCCCAGGCTGACCTTAAACTCCTCAGTGCTGGGACCACAACCAGCACACATTCTCTGCCAATCATGCACTCACTGCCTGGCCAGTTCCTTTACCTCGGATGTTGCTTGAGTTTTGCATATTGCACCTTGCCTTTCCAGCCAGCTGGTAACCTGTATGAAATAAGATATCGTGGTTCATTACTCGTGACATTTTCTAAACACACAGAAGGCTATAGCCTCAAAATATAAATCCACTGCTTGAATTTAAAATTTTCTTAAATTCACAGATTCCCTATCTCTAGTTGCCCACTTTTGGGGGTTGGGTAAATGCTACTTTGACAAAAGATGGAGGAAGGATGGTTGAGTCCTTATTTCTCAGAGTTTTCAAAAGAGCAGATTCATTTCTGCCTAGAATGATCCAAATACACCTTTACTCGATACTAAGCATATGGGTATTATCATATCATGTGCCTGCTACTACTTACTAATCATTTGTTTCTCATCTCCAAATATCTAGCTGAGAAGCACTGATCAATTGCTTTATGTAGTTTCAATCATTTGCATTTTACTTTATTTCTTCTTGGAGAATTCTAAGAACCATATCTAGCCCATAATTTTCTTCCTGTCTTGGGTTTATGGCTTCTGAAGAAAAATACATGATGCTGTGGGTTAGTTTGGTGTGCTCCTTTCTTTGACCCTGCATCCTGTGGTTTTATCACATGTTTGAAGCAAAGGTCAAAAGAAGTTAACTGGTACAAAATGGTCTGGGATAAAAAACAAAATCAAATTTGTTATTATTTGATATTTTATCTTTAAATGTAGTTGATTTAATGTATAGATAAGTGTGATCAATGCAGTAATAAAGAATATTATAAAATGCAAATTCAACTTGTTATTGACTGCTTATTGAATTAAAGTTTATTATTCAAGTAGTCTAACCTTCATAGACAATGACAAAGAGACTATCCATTCCATGTAATTAAATCATAAAATAACAATAGTTGTGGCATCACCTCCCTGTGAGATATTAAGAAGGCAGAAACTTACCCAACTGTGATATGTTGGATGAGATTTTAATAATGTATTTTATACTTAAAAATTGCTAAAAAAGCAAACCTTAAATGTTCTTACCATCACCTCCCATAGGAGGTGATTGGAATTAGATGAAGCTGTCAGGGTGGAGCGTACATGATTTTATCCTGAAGGCTTTATGAAGAAGAGACCATACAGTACTTGCATACACTTTTGCTTCCCATTTCTCACCCTAGGCACTCTGCTCGGTCAGCACTTTACCAGCAAGCCATCACCAGCATGGTCCTTAACCATGGACTTCCAGAACCATGAGCCCAAATTAACCCCTTCTTTTTAAGCAACAATAAAAACTTGCAAGTCAGTGGTATAATTTCAAGAAGGAGACAGTCGACCTGAAAACAGAAGAATGAATAGGTGGGTAAAACGTGTGGATGTACATCTACCAAAGGGAAGCTGTGAACAGAAAGGTCTTTTTGTAATAAAGAATCTGGGAGGTTGAGGCAGTGGGAGAAGTCCAGCATAACTAAAAGGTCGATGATTTAGAGATAATGGCGGGAGTGGGAATGTGCTGAGGCCAATGCATCATGGCAAATGCATTTGGATTCTATAGTAAATTGGACGGAACGCCATCAAGGGTGTCTGTCGGTGGGAAGGTGGCAAGACCTGGTTTGCTGAATCAGAATATTCTCATCATTGTGAGGAAAACAACTCCACAGAGGAACAGAGAATGAAGCAGGGAGACGTGTGGGCATCTGTGGGAACCTACGGTGATTTTCCAGGTGAAGAATGGTAGTGGTTTGTACCAGTCTGATAGGCAGGCGAGAAGAAAGTGCCAGTGGAACGGACACAGAACTCGAAGGAAAGAGAAAAATGAATTGATTCAGCTTTTAAATTTTTTTCTTTTAAAATTGTGTGTGTGTGTTTGCACACTTGCATGCAGTGTCATTGAAGGTCAGAAGAGAGTGTCCGTTCCCTTGGAGCTGGAGTTATAGGCAATTGTGAGATGCCCAACACTGGAGCTAGAAAACAAATCTGGGTCCTCTGCCAGAGTAGCCATCTCTCAGTCCTAACTCAGCTGTGTGTGTGTGTGTGTGTGTGTGTGTGTGTGTGTGTGTGTGTGTTATGTGAAATGTAGAATAAGGCAGAAAAGACCAATTATTGACTGAAAGATTTACTTAAAGCTTGTACTACCTATTTGCCAAGCCTGACTTCACCTAGAACAGAATGACCCAGTGAAATAGCTGAAACAATGGATTGTTGCCCTTAACAACCTTCTGACCGCCATGTGGGCTTCTATAAACTCTTGCTTGCTTGCCCACCCCGCCTTGTGGTTTAGAGTATAAAATGAGAATAGACACTGGGTCCAGCTTCAAAACCCTCTGGGAATCCTGGCTTCAGATCACTGGTGATATCTCCTCTCTTCCACTCTCACTGGTGTCAAGAGTGCTTATTCCAGAAAGATCCTTGCAACATATGTATATGTTTGTGTATGTGCACATGTGTGCATATATGCACATGTGTGTGCATTTGTGGAGTCTAGAGGCCAATGTCAATGTCTTTCTCAATTGTTCTCCCCCCTATTATTTATTTATTTATTTATTTATTTATTTATTGTTTGTTTGTTTGTTTGTTTGTTTGTTTGTTTGCTTGTTTTTATATATATGATGTTTGTTATGTAAGTTTGTGCACCACATATGTGCCTGGTACCCATGGAGCCCTGAAGAGGGTGTC
The DNA here is from genome assembly GCA_902168325.1 of Peromyscus nudipes. Taxonomy (NCBI): domain Eukaryota; kingdom Metazoa; phylum Chordata; class Mammalia; order Rodentia; family Cricetidae; genus Peromyscus; species Peromyscus nudipes. The sequence goes on from CABHPH010155662.1 coordinate 76,308, forward strand.
AGGTTCCCTGGGTGTTGTGTGACAGATGTTTCCCAGAATCATATAACACACATGCCTACTCCCCCAGATAGGGAGCCCATGACAGACCAAAGTACCGATACCACCAAAGTCCAACTTGGTGAACCATGAGTTTTATTAGGATTATTTACAGGAAGATGGGTGAGGGGTTATTTACAGGAGCAGAAATGACTCAAAGACAGCTGCATCACCAAAGCCCACCCCAGCATAAGTGACAACTCACAAAAGCTGAGAATCTGAAGCACACTGCACAGCCTACAAGACCCCTGAACAGGTTGGGGAGCATCCTTTCCAGGTACCTCGGTTGGTGTGAACCTTTTCCAGGCAACTCAGCTGATTTCTGCTTCTTCCAGGCTGCTTGACTGGTCTGAGTCCTCTTTGCAGCTTGGCTTGCTTGAGACTGACTGGAAGCAGTCTTTCCAATGAGTGAAAGGGAGGGGCCTAGTGACTCTGGTTAGTTTCAGGGACTTCCTGAGCTATTTTAAGTTGTTTACTTTCTTAAGTAAACTGTCTTAAGACTGCTTACCTTCTAGATGGAATTTTTCAGTCTCAGGGGAAACAGCTACACAACACTGGACTGGGGTTTCAAACAGCTGTGAGCACCATGTCAGGGCTGTGAATCCAACCTAAGTCCTCTGGCAGAGCAGCCAGTACTCTCAGACCCTGAGCCGTCTCTCCAGCTCCAAGTTCTCTACTTTATTTATTTATTTATTTATTTATTTATTTATTTATTTATTTATTTATTTATTTTGGTTTTTCGAGACAAGGTTTCTCTGTGTAGCTTTGCGCCTTTCCTGGAACTCACTTGGTAGCCCAGGCTGGCCTCGAACTCACAAAGATCTGCCTGCCTCTGCCTCCCGAGTGCTGGGATTAAAGGCGTGCGCCACCACCGCCCCGGCTTCTACTTTATTTTTTAGTTAGGATCTCTCATTGAACCTGG
>CABHPH010155664.1:0-25160 GCA_902168325.1 Peromyscus nudipes
GGGGGGGTGTCTTCCTTGATCAAACATATTAGCCTGGAAGCAACCCATAGGTTCTCATCTTCTGTGGAAATAAAAGCAGACCTCTTTTCCAAAGCAATGTCTCCATAGACATAAATTTTGAAATCAAGATATCTTTAAAATATACATATTGATTTAACTCAGCAGCCTTTATAATGTCTCTCTGCAGTTAAAAATCTCAAAGACAATATAATCCAGATTATCTGTGTAATATCCATCTTTATGTGGCTTTTTTTTCTTATATTACTTTTACTTTCTCTTTAAAGACTATTTTTTTAAATTTTTTATTTCTTTACATAACTGTTTATATTCCTTTTCTTCTTCCAAGCCTATGTATATTTTTATACACATTGTAAACTGTTTAGAGGTTTATTTCATCTGAATCTGTTTTATTGTGACTCTATTGCTTTAAATTGCAGAATGACTAGGACTGAAATGGCAGCTTTGGCTGCTGGCTCTGCCCACTTCAGCTTTCTAGCATGGTGGAACTACATTTACCGCCAGCTCTGGGGGAATCATGCTCATTGCTGACTCTGTAAAGCAGTGGGTCTATGCTTCCATCCAGTAGCATGTTGCCCAAAAACCTTTTCTTTCTTTCCTTTTTTTTTTTGATCTGTACTAGCAAAAGCTATATTCACCACACACCATGCTGCACGACTTGCAGATGCCACTATGTACAGTGGCAGGAATCCGCCATGTTGCACTCAAGCCCATACGCCATCAACCTGCCATACTGTAGCTCAAATCCGCATGCCATGGTGTCTCTGTACCTTGGTGTCTCTATATCTCGACCTGCATGAGACATGAAGTAGAAAGGTGTTTTTGGCTCCATTATCATGGGTGTTTAAAAGCCCTTTTTAAACTCTTTTAGGCCTTATGGAAATTTGAGAGCCCCATGTTGGTATGCCAAAATGTAGCTGGAATTTTTCCTGTGTCCCACCTGGTCTGCAGCCACTCAGACCACAATAAACACACAGAGGCATATATTATTTTTAAACTATAGGGCTACAAATGTGTCTTAAAATTTGTTTTTGGATAAAAGTTGATGCTAAAACCATGTATGTTAGTGATAGAATCTGAGTCATTGATTTCTCTAAGCTGACTTATTTCTGGATCTTACAAGCAATTAAAACATGGCCACCATCAATTGAACCATCAACTATTGTTGTCTGCCTCTTGTTGCAGAAACCTGGTACCAGCTGGTTTACTGTCTCTGGATCCAGCTCCAGCCTCCATCTGATCTTCTTCTTCCCAGATGGTTATTTCCTGGAGCCTCTACCCAGGGTTCCAGGGACCAGGACCTGCTCATCAACATGGCCCTGACCATCCCTATATCCAAGCCCTTCCCATTTGTGTGGCTTTGTTGGTTTAGATTTGCATGTCTTTGTCTTCAAAGATAGGGACAGTCTGCAGACAGGCAAAGCCCAGAAGTCTGGGAGAGGGGATTTACTTGAGTGTGGGGCAGTTCATTCTCTATGGCTGTTCTTTCAGGTGAGAAATCCAGTACCGAATCTTTGCTTCAGCTAATGACTTTCTGTCATCTTAAGCCTATTCTTTCCTTCATTCAACCAAGAAAATTGGCAATTAAGAGAAATTTTAATACAATATTTTTGAAAACTAAAAGTGGGTATCCTCCATTCCCTAATAAAATAACTAAATTTCTCATTAATTCTAGGATTGGTATCACCATTCCCTGTTCCATTGAACTTAGTATGACCAGTGTCAGCAGAGCTGCTATTTCTGCCTGAGGGTTTTCTTTTCTTTGCTTCTGGCATCCAGTGTGTGTTTTCTCATCTGACACCTAATCGATATAGTTTTGCCTCAACAATCCTCCAACGCCAGCTGAGTGACTGTGTAATTCAACTCTGACACCAAAATGCTGGAGTTAGTGTGGACCCAGGGGAGGCAAGTCTGAGTCTCACAGGGCCCTCACTTCAGATGCTAGCTACAAAAGGAAGGCCTTAGATCCTCACACTTCTGCCCACCAGATAACAATCCAGCGGTCCTTAGCCTGCCCCTTCAGGTTCCTTAATTCACCAGAATGACCCACGGACCTTAGGAGTGCCCTTTACAAGCTGTTCCTGGTTTATTATAGAAGATGCCTCAGAGGAAGAGCCAAGTAGAAGAGGTGAGTGTTAGCAGTGGGTGGGATAGGTTCAGAGTCCTCCGGAGCAGCCCAGTACCTCTTTGTTTTCACTAACCAGAAGTTCCCCGAATGGCATCATTTAGATGTTCTTATGGGCATTTCATGATGTACACCTGCTTGATGACATCACTGACCACTGGTGGTTAAATTCAAGCTGTAGGCCCTTCTTCCTTTCTAGATGAAACCCGAGTCACATGGTTGTTTCCTCTGCTGACAGTCCCCCAATCCTGAAGCTATTTAGACACCAACTTAATTAGCATAAACCCAAGAATAATTGAAATGGTTAATTACAGATTGCAAAAGGAACTCCATCCTAAGAACCTTCTACCAGGAGTAGGAACGAAGAGGAAATACATGCTACATAGTGTAACAAAGCTTTTCACTTAGGGACTTGATGTTTTAACCATAGGTTTCCCCACTAACTTTGATTTTCAGTGATGGTACTTTAAAATGTATTTTGGTTATTGAGTTTGAAGACATACCTTAAACTTGATACCTGAGACCAAGTGCCTCATGGGCCTCTGTCTAGTCCCATTCCTGCTTCTCAGATTCTCATCATTGGGACTTTTAAGTTTTGGATGATAGGAGCACTTGCAAGGTCCTCCAAATAGATCAAATCCATACTACTTGGTTGAGAGTCCACTATTGGGGGGATACCAACTTGCAAGTCTATACTTCTCAGTGGGCTCATCCCAAGGCACTGTTAGATCCACAAGAAGTAGCCAAGGAGTTGAGACCTTCAGGAAGGCAGGCAAGGATCGGTCTTGAGCAGCATACTTGGGGTCATATGGATAACTTCCATACGAATCTGCTTGAGGTGACTCGGTTTAACAGGAAGTGGGTTCCAGCCACAGTTCAGCTAGAGCCTTAGGGAGAATTCTCTCTGGGCCATATTATACAATTAAAGAGAATCAACTAGCTGTTACTAGTTGTTATTTTTCCTAGGATACTAAATATTTATGAGTTGATCTTGTTTTTCACAAAGATAGATCTACACAGTGATTTTTTTTTAAAGTTAACTTAAAAAATGTACAACATCTGGGCTTGCTGGCATAGGCTTGGAATCTTGCTATTCAAGAGGCTTATTAATACAGTAGAGTCATAAGTTCAAGGCCGATCTCAGCTATGGGGTAAGTTCTATGCCAACTTGGGCAACTCAGTGAGTACCTGTCCTCAAAATCAAAGTAAAGAAACAAGGGATGGAGCTAAGTGGTAAGACATTTGCTCAGCATGTGTGATGGCTGATGTTCAATTCCCTGCATTAAGGGAAAAAAGTTCAAACCCCTCATTACAAAGGATGGTGAATTTGGAAAAGTACAAAGATGGAAATTGTTCATTATCCTGCTTATAAGAGAAAACTGTTCCTGATGTCTTGGTGTATCTGGCCAAGACACGCATACACATGCATGTACACACACACACACACACACACATACACACACACCCTATGCATAGAAAAAAACCCACTGATTTTGCTGACATTTACGTATTTAGGAGATGTGTCTGCAAAGGAGGTGGTGAGGATATCTTCCATATGATAAAACTAAGATTTGGGAGGAATGAGTGGTGTTTCTTAGTTCTTTGGTAAACAAATAACCAAGGAGGGAGCAGCGAGCCCAGATTCCCTCCTCCCTCCATAGTTTCCATCCCACTCATTGAGAAAAGCTGTCTGGCAGTCAGACCTGTACTTCCCGTATAGGTCAATTCGTTTTTACTAAAATTAAATATATGTGAGACTCTGAGAACTCAAATACAGATAAAGACTATCAGACATTTGTAAGGATCTGTTTTTCTTCTCTATTTCTAGAAAATAGATTTTTTTTTTCTGGGCAGACTTAAATTTTGGCAAAAAATGACTGCCTGATTTTTTTTTTCCTGAATGGAAGGAAGGCGATTTTTTATTGAATTTGGAAAGAGCACACTTAGCATCAACACCGACTGGCAGAGATTAAGCAAAAACTTCTCTTTTACTTTAAAACTGTAACTCAAAATGTATGGCTGGAAGTGGAGTCATGTTAGTACTTTGGTAAGTCTCCAGTGTTCAGGAGCTCTGCAGGTTCTTATATCCGGAATTTGAATCTCACGCGCTAAGGAAAAGAATGAATGGGCACATTGAAAGAGTATGAACCGGAGGATGAGGATGAGACATACAGAAACTGATAATTCATTGGCAGAAGCCCATGGGGACCATAGGAACTGAACTGCTGCATGTGTGAATGTTTGGCTAGACAGAGAGACTCCAGATTTAGGAAAGGACAGTGCTCAGCAGGCCAAACTGAAGGAGCAGAGCCCCAGAAGGTCATTCTGTGAAAATTCTGTCCTTCCTTCTTCTTTTTTCAAAGAGAATGTTCAGTTATTTCCATGACTTCATGGCTTGAATGTCTCCTCTGAAACCCACCTTAAGACCTGATTATCATTGAAAAGATCATTAAGATGTAGGACCTTTAGGAGATAAAGATACAGGAACATCATCACCTGGGATGCAGTAAAGCTTTACAGTAGGAGTAGGTTAACTGTCTAGGTAGCAGGCTTCTGATAAAATGATGGTATCTCCTGATGTTTCACTCTGTCCCTTGGGTGCTGGCTTGCTCTTCTTCAGTGTTGTGACACACAAGAAGACCACCAACAGATGTTTTAATAGGTGTGGATAGGAGCACCCAATGAATTTCCTTGGTTCTTGAGTCCTGGAACAAAGAGTTGGACCAATGTTAATATGTTTCTGTCTCTCTCTGTCTCTGTCTCTCTCCCATGCCATAGTGTGGACCCTCCAATAACACAGAAGACCCAAATAAAGCTGTTTTACCATTCACTTTGCCTATTACAGCAGCAGAACAAGGGCTGAGACAAAGATGATGGTGAGAGGAACCAGATAGGATGCAGAGCTGACTGTCATGTCTGTGTTGGGCCCTGAATTATCTCTTTCTTATGTCTTCAATTTCATATCAACAAAACAAAACTACAAAGCTTTTTCACTGTCCTCTCAACTCATGCTCACTTGCACGCTTTGAGAAGGTGGAATCTGCCCATGTATACACAGTTGATTCTCACAAAGAGGATTGAGCGACAGCCAGAAGTGGATGCTCTTTAGTTCTTCCTTCTCCCATCCTAAGGGCAGGGAAGTCTCTGCTGGCAGTGTGCAGGAAGGGACCCTCTTGCAGAGTTTGCTCACAGTACAATTTACTACATAGGTGGGAGAGTCAGACCTGTTACACCCTGACCTACTTAGCTGCAAACAGCCTTGTCCATGTCCTGCTTTCCTCATCTGCAAATTGGAGCTAATATTTATGTTGTAGCTCAAAGGGGTTTAGACAGGCTAATGAGATCGTCGGTGTAGCAGGTTTGGCGCTTGTGTATGGCAGGCATTATATAAATATGCCATCATTTTCATTAGAATTATTTTCATCATAATTTTATGCTAAACACAGCTGTGGCAACATATGTTTTAAAGATTTACATAAACATTCTTAAATTTGTGAAACTTGATTCACTTTTGCCCAATTTGGCTAAATTTGCCATCCTTTTGAAAATTCTGAAGGCAAGTCTTTCAATTCACAGAGCTTTTCCTTGTGGCAAAGGCTTATACACGGATAAGCACAATTTTGTAAGATTTTAAAAACAGGGCCAAATTATCCAAGGGGATGGCCTGGGAGTTGGGAGGTGGTGCTCCAGCACAGGAATTGTGTGGTCACTCACAAAAGCAAAACTGGAGCCTGTGGCAACCCTTGCCTAGCTCCTATAGAGAAGCAGAACAAATCAAAGAAGCATCTACCAATTTCATTTGTGTGTTTTAACTTGGGCATCAGATCATGGCTATACCTTCAGCAGTTCAAAACTTGGCTGCAAGCCATGTGCATTTGGGGCCAACTTTACTTTTCTTTTCTCCAGGATTAAGCATGTGGTGACCCAGCTGCATGATTTAAATGACCCAAAACATTCAATCAATTGTGCTCTGAGTGGGTTACAGGGAAATAACCCTGAAAGGCTCAAAACTTCATCAGCCCTTGCCCCAAAGACTGATTGTCCTCCAGGGCTTTGGATGGCAGAACCATGACTCCCAAGTTCCTTTTGCTGCAATGCAGATAAATAACCAGACAAATGAGGGCAATTAGGAGACTGTGTATTTTGGCCTTTTCCAATGTGCCCGGGCAGTGATTAATTAGGTTCACAGTCCTCCAAAATATTGGCTCTTTTTAATCTTCACACGAACCTATCCTCATTCCCAATACATTGAATCAGACAGTAATTGAGGGCCTTGATCTGAAGGCATCCTGTGCTCTCACCAGCTACCCCAGAGTTGGACGTTTTAAAACTATTTTTATTCAGTTTATTTGGAGGATAAATATATTTCCCAGAGAGCTTTGAAGAAGAAGGATTTTCAAGAGAAATAATCGTAGTTTGGGAGTATCTGACATAAATAATGATGGTAAATGATGGTAATGATGTCTAGGTTGAGAGTTTTCTGCTTAACTGAGGCTTCGGGGTGTTTGTGGAAATGGGCATCTTCTGCATGGGTGCTGAAGAGGGTGGAAGTGAAGTAATAATTCCAGGAGGTGAAAATAAAAAGGTATTTTACTTTTCTTCCTAAAATCAACATTTTTTTTCCTTTAAGCCAGAGAACCTCAAACTTTATGAAAACATTATTCCATTATTTTGTGGATGAGGGTGTGATCAAGAATGCCTCATACAACAGACTTGCTAAGTGATCTTGTTGGCAGTGGTCATCATAGTTGGGGGATAATAGCTTTAAACGCTGCTGCTTCTGAACACATTCAAAGTGAGAGTAAAGGGGAGTCTGTTCTCCAAGAAGATGCTAGCTACAGTGTTTGTAGACATAGGAACCTTTCCACTTTCTCCTTTTCCCCTCTGCTGAGGGTAGACATTGGAGTGGAAATATGAAGGCTGCCTCTGGGGAGCCAAAGAAATATCTGAGTGAGCTTATGGGGGAGAGGTGAGGTATGTTCTAAAGTCATCCAGGGAGTAGAGGAGAAGATAGCACTGTATCTGTGGGATGTGAAGCCAATGGTGCACTAACAGGCTCAATCATTGCCCTTCCTGCTATCCAGGTAAGTCTATGTCCTGATTCCAGGACCTGGGGAAATATTACACTGAATGGTAAGGAAGAATTTACAAGCCAAGGATTTTTGAGTTGGGGACAATATCCTGGATTATCTGAGTGGGTCCAATGTGATCACTGGATTTCCTTATGAAGCAGGGATGAAGCAGAAGGATCAGAAGGAAGTTATAAATTAATGTAATGATCAATGGAAGAGTATAGAGAATCAGAGAGGGAGTCTGTGCTGCCCGATTAGAAGAGCCAAGAGCCAAGGGAATGCAGATATCCTCTGGAAGCTTGAAGAAACAATGAGCTCCAGAGGGAATTTTGATTTCCGACCTTGGGAACTGCAAGAGAATACATTTGTGTTGTTTAACGCCACCAAGTTTGCTTCCCACCACTGAGTTCCTTAGAGCAGCAGTAGGGAACTGTGGATGTTGGTCCCCCAAACCACCCTGAGGCTTAATGATCTACTAGAAGACCTTATGGGACAAAGAAAAAACATATTCTATTCATGGTTATGGTTTATTACAGCAAAAGAAAACAGATTAAATCAGCCAAGGGGAAAGACACCCAGGTGTTCACCATAAATCAGGTTTGTTAGCTTAAATTATTTAATCAAACTGGCAGAATGTGGCCCAGGGCCCCGGAGTATCGGTACACTCTTAGGAGAGAGTGTGGGGAAAGCCAGAAGCCATCTTCCAGGACTCGATTATTCTTTCCAGGTCTTCTTTCTAAGACATCTGTTTCAGATGCTGCTGGTTCAAGACGCCCATGTGACAGGGCTGAGGGCTTTGAACAGGACACAGGTGACGATGATGATGATGATGATGGTGATGATGATGGTGGTGGTGGTGGTGGTGGTGGTGAAGATGATGATGACAAAGAACTCACAGTGGCCAGTTAAGCAGTTGAGGAAGTGGGGATTGGGAGGCCCTTTCCACCGTTAGTGTGTGAGTACCTATGACTTTTACCTTGAGGAGTCAATCTGTAAAATATAGGGATTCTCCCAGAGTGGTGGCCCCCAATTGAGACGTTTTGACACCTTGAGGTAGAACAACTCCTGTGAAGTAGCTAGAAAGGGTGTTAGTGCCTACAGCTTGTAGAAACCATGTGTTTGTCTACAGAATTTGTACAGCCTAAGAGGATGGTGCAGTGTACAGAGCATCAAAGGATGGTTCCATCCAAAACTATTTCCATTTATCTTTTAAGGTTATACTGAACAGTACATTAATTTTGAGAAAAATGGATTATGTTCAATTCTCTTTTTTCTAAGTTCCTATAGTTTTCTTTTACATTTTGCTAGTTTGGTTTGGCCAATGGTGGATTTCTGCCCATTTTCAGTTTTCATCACTTCTGCCTTGGAGAATTTTTTCCTTATTACCTAATAATTTGTTTGACTCTACTTGTCTAACTTGTTTATTGATTTATTTGTTTTTCTGTAGGATATTTGGCATTCTCCTCTTCTTAATTGTAAGAAAAATATGTAGGATTTATCAATATCAAATGTCAATTTAATTGCTGTTTCCCAGATTAACATAACATTTCAGACAAAGACAAGAAAGGATTAAAATCTTTCATCTAGATAATCCATATTTATGGAAGTGTCTCATATGTCCACAGCTGTAGAAGGACATGTGGTCCCATTTCAGAGTCTCAGAATAACCATTTCTATTTCATTTTAGCTTTTTATTTTGGTTTGTGTAAGTAGAACTGATATTCAGAAAAATCATGGAACTTCAAATACTTAAGACAGAATATCAATGCTTGTTAGTAGATCAATCCTAGACTTTTTATTTCAAATCCCCTAGCTAAATATATGTGAGATACAGTGACACATGACTGGAGAGGTACCTGCTTTTCCTGCCTTCACCCCACAAATCCTTTGTTCTCTGCCTGCAATGCTCTGGTACAGCTAATCTAACACTTCTGTTTGCTTCAGGAGAATAAACTGTACAAGGTCCACACAGATGATGAAAGGCTGAGAAAACATCATTTGTAATAAGAATTCATGTAAATGTCCATTGAAAAGAAAAGAGACCCAGACAGGCTGCTTCTTTGTTCACCCCTGAGCACAAGGGCCAAAGATTTGGAGGTGACCAAGAAGCAGGCTTTGTGGAATTCACACCTGGATGGAGAAGCTCGGGACAGAGGTCCAGGATGGAGATCTGAATGGAAAGCTACAGGTGTGGGCAGGAAGAAGGAGAATAAATGGGAGAATAGAGAAGATGTATATGGTCAGTGTCACAGAGAGACAAGAAGGGAGATGAAGACTGGAAATGGGGGAGGGCCATCAAGATTCTACAAAGCCAGTTTGCCACAAAGCACTCATAAGGTAGATGATTTAGAGCTGGTGGTAACTGGTAATGCGAGAGGCAGGTAGTGTGACATCCAATCTTCAGAGAACAGGCTGGGGGAGAGTTGGTGTCCTATTTACCATTCTCCTAACTCAAGTCTTCACAAAGAAGACAACTTGCCTCCAGCTTGCCTTTGAACAGCAAAGTCTCTATGTTATGATTGCAACAAATTCCCCCAAACTATTTTCTGCTCCTAAACAGTTCTTCCTTGAATGAAACATGTAGGATTTCCTAAGGCGGTATCAAGAACTGCATCGGACTGGGATTCAGTCGTGGTGCACAGATAGCTGGGTGTGGGCAGTAGATCTTCACTGTCCTATGGTTTTGCATATTTCTTAGGGGCTCCTGAACATTCATCTGATCCCTTCAGCCCACAGGGAAGGGATTATTGAAATGGAACATTTAAGAGCTAAACTTGAGCTAGGGTGAAAGTCAAAAGAAAAAAAAATGACTAAATCTCTAACATACTTCACTATTTAAATCCCAAACTTAAACTAACCTCTCTACTAACAAACTTAATTAAGGCTTGGTAGCACATACCTGTATGCATACAATTATAGAATTAAATGTTCAAGGCCAGTTTGGGCTACATAGTGAGACCTATTTCTAAAACAATCGTGAAATGCTGTCTTCTGGACATGTCATGGCTATTCCATACATAAGCTCCCAGTAATTGTGGTTGCCTACATAAGATCAAGACAGTCAAAAGTCCCTGCATGGATGGGGGAGGGGCTGTTGAGGCCTCACCTCTGGCTGAGGAGCTATTAGCAGTTATGGCTGCTTAGGAAGGGAGAATCATTTTTCTTCCAAGGTGTCGGCATTGGCAGGCTGCCCATGCCCTAGTGAATATATGCATGTGGGCAACACTAATTGTGCTCAGTTGGCTTAAAACACACACACACACACACACACACACACACACACAGACACACACACACACGAAACTCAAACAAAAACATCATTAATTCATTAATTCCATTGTGACACAAAACTCCAACTGACTTCTGGGTAGTCTATTCCTGTATTTCTGATAATAGAAAGCTAATTATATTGACATCTGATTTTCCTATCTCTTCTTGTAGATAAAATATTTAAAAAGCTTATTAGATAGTGTGGTGATATATTGTGTACACTAATAAAACTTACCTGAGGATCAGAGGACAGAGCCAGCCACTAAATTAGACATAGAGGTCAGGCAGTGAGACACACAACTTTAATCCTATCACTCGGGAGACAGAGATCCAGACACAGAGATTCACCTGGATCTCTGTGAGTTCAAGGCCACTCCAGGCTACATGAGAGAAACAGAGCCAGGCAGCATTGACACACACCTTTAATTCCAGGAAGTAATATGACAGGACACAGAAAAGTATCTAAGGCATGAGGAAACAGGAACTCGCTCTCTTGAGGCTGAGGATTTCATAGAGGTAAGCTAGTGACTGCTATTCTGCTTCTCTGATCTTTCAGCTTTCATCCTAATATTTAGCTCTGGGCTTTTTAATTATAAGACTTTTTAAGATTCATGTTGCAAGATGGTACATTCTGTTTTAGATAGACACTAGATAATATTATATAAAGCTGCATAACTAACCGTTAGTTTAAAATGTTAGTGTTGTATTTCCATTAATAGAGCAGATCTCAGAATTCTAGGACACAGATGGTCATTTCTTCCCTGCAAAGGGAAGTAGGATCTCAGGTCTCTTGGGTTTGCGTCAGAAGTTGTATGTCAGCACAGTATTTAGAGTCTTCCACAGTTGGACAACAGGCAACCCCCTGGGGCACACAGTACTCATCTTACCAGGGCCTACCTAGGTGCTGGGCTATGGGCATTGCTGTTCAGTATGAGCTGAAATCATCTGAATTCTCATTGTAATGCCAGGACAGGACATACATACGCACAAACTCTCTCTCTCTCTCTCTCTCTCTCTCTCTCTCTCTCTCTCTCTCACACACACACACACACACACACACACGAGAGAGAGAGAGAGAGAGAGAGAGAGAGAGAGAGAGACTTTGAGCCTCTGCATGAAAACTAAAAGCATGTGGACTTTAAACGTGTTTAAAATATTAAACATCTATTAAGCCCAAACTGCAGAAGTTTATAAAGTAATATCCAGGCAGTTATTTGGAATATTCTGAACAAGTCTGACTGATCACCTGCCAACGCCCTCACTGGTTTCATCTGGCCCCACACTGTGTGCCAGGCAGCAGCTCTATTCTGAAGAGTTTGGGTAGAGAGGCTTGAAGGATGATCTCTTCAAATCTAACCTAGCATCATTTGTGTTAAATGTGCTTTCCATGACAACCATGTAACCATTTGGGTGGAATTCTATATGTATATGTTCAATGGAATGAAATATAGAGTTTAGCAGAGAAGTGGGGAAGAATTTACAATATTGCTACAATAATGTCTACGAAGCAATGGAAAGTTATTATTTGTGTGCTTTTGGTTGATCCCAGGCTGGTCTATCCAAATGCAGCTGTCCTGAACCATTTAGGATGGGAGCTTCTTGGGAGACAGAAGTAATGTTTGACATGAATTCAGAAGCTTCTAGGCTAGGCTCCCTTACAATACATCTTGTCTTCTTGGTTTTGATGGCTTCTATTGTTAAGCTTCTCTCTGGATTTGCTCTGGACTTTCCTTGCCTTTTTTGTTTGTTTGTTTGTTTGTTTGTTCTACTATTTTATTATTATTGTATTTTCTGTACTCTCTGGCTGCCTTCCCCTTTCCTCTGTCTTGCTAGGCATTGTGCACCCGAACTCCCCCCCTCTTATCTCCCTGCAACACAGGTAAATAGGTGGGTGGAACTGTTTTCTCAAGAACAGGAATATGGTTTCAATCACTTATGTAAACATTTAGAAATGTCATCAGTTTTGTGAGCATTACTTGACAAGAGTCATTAAAATTAGACTCTATGGATATTAACTATTCCGGATAATTGACTTAAAGTGAAGAGGCCATAAAAGAAGCAAACAGGAAGACGTGATGGTTAAAGAATCCTTCTACTAAGCAAGGTCCCAGGAAACCATTTGGGCCATAAGAGTTGCCTTGTAGCTTGACTTATAGATGGGGTTAAATCAAAGGTTTCTTATAAATGAGCACCAGCAGCTAAGATTTTTAGCAATGCTCTGATTTTGGAGGCCATTGAGATGGCTGAGGGGAAAATGGTGCTTGCTACCAAGCTTGATGATTTAAGTTTGATCCCAGGGACCTACATACTCGAAGGAGAGAGCCAACTCTGAGTTGAAGTCTGACTTCCACATATGGACCTTGGTGTGCACACCACTCCCTCCTCAATACTTGTTAAACAAATACAAGTCAAAACAAACACCAGCACCATTTTTAAAGGCGTCTGAGTATCCACATTTTTATCTTTTTTCAAGTATAGGTGTAGAATCATTAGCATTAATACCACACACCAAAAGCGAGATATCTTATAGTCTTTGTCTTGAAAATTTCTGGAACTCCCTTCCCACAGGTGGTAATAAGAGTTTATATGTGTGTTGTGGTGGTAATGGACAACCACAACAGGTATGCCTGACTCAAGATTCTTGTATGCCTACTGAAGGGGCTGTTGAAGTCTAGAACTTTCCTCTGTATGGTTTTCTGGGAAGTCAGCCTTGGGGAAGCCCACCTTCCTGATGAGAAGGAGGCTGTTCCTGTGTGAGGCTCACACGAGGTTTGACAGCCTGGATTCTCCTTCAGATATCCTTGAAGCACCAAGATTCAAACCGTAGCTGGAGCTTGAGCCAACATTCCAGAGAACTACAGTCTTGGGAGCCATACACAGACGTATTTTATCTCTCAGTTCTGAGGAAGGTTGGTCCCTTTAAAGACAGTCAAGGAGGAGCCTGCCTTGTGCCTCTCCCCTGCTTTCTGAAGGTGGCTCACCGTCTTTAATCCTCTGTGGTTGGTAAATACCTCACACTTGTCTCTGCCTTCTCAGTATGACTTTCTGGCTTGTGTCTAATTTCACTGATTAGAAAAAAACCAGTCAGATGGACCAGAGCCTACTCAATTATGTCTAACCTCATCTTCAGTAATGACATCTATAGTGACCCTGCCACAAAGGCACACGATAACAGTTAAGATGTCAGCATGTGAATTTTGATGGTGAGGCAAAAAACTAACCCTTATTATATCTTAAAGATAAAATAAGATGAGCAGATGAAAGTGATTAGTGAAATACTCCAGGGTATTTATACATTATCCTAAAGAACCAAGAAATAGGCACTCTTCTAAGATGGGTGTGGTGTCAGAGACCCATCATTTGTGAGGTAGAGGCAGAAAAGAAAGTTTAAGAACTTCATCTTAAAACAAAAACCAAAAACCAAAACAAAACCAACAAAACAAAACAAACAAACAACTATCCAAAAGAAAAAGAAAAAAAAGTTCCCTGATTCTAGTCCCCGACTTCCTTAGCTGCCTGTAGCAGGCTGGATAGAGTCTGTCCCTAATCCTTAGGCAGCAGGATAATGAGGGATACTCAGGGATTGAAATTAGCAATTTGGGGTGGTGCTGCATCCTATATCGTTCACATAACCAGTATCCAGTTGCTGTCTTGGTCTTAGCTGTTAGCAGGATTGGCTGGGTTGTCGTTTCTCAAGTCATTTAACAGAAAACATGTTACTGCTGTACAAGAGCCAGTTTGGGGGTTTTCTGGGGGGATAATCTGCAGTCACTGCTGTGAGGTGTGAGGAAGTGGGACACAGTCCTGGTAGCCGTGAGGACAGAGTGGGAACTGGAAGTCCTTTTCTCCCTCCTTTCTCCAACTGCTTCATCACACCAGTTAGAAGTATGGTGAAGCCTGATGAGTATTCAGCACCCTTGTAAGTGGAGAAAAATTTTCCAGCATCGCTTCACCAAAGCCTGAGGATGCTGGCTTATAAGGCAAGACCCAAAGCCAGGGTTCTGGGCATCTTCCTGTGCTACCAGGTGGAGAGGATGGAGCTTCCTGATGGAGAGAATGAAGGCCCCAATTAGGCCATTGGAAGAGACTGGAGGTCAGTGACTGTTGGAGCAGAGGGAGCATGGGGCAAAATGGAACCCTTATGGGGACAGTTTCCTCCTGGGCTGCTCCTCCACAGTCATAACTCTCCCTGTACCCATTTGTCTTTTTCCTCCCTTTTGGGTTTATTTAATGGTGTCAGCAGCTTTCTCTGTTGCTAATTCCAGGGCTCTCCCTCATTCCCCACAGCACCGCTGACATCCCTTTACAAAGCATCCCTTAAACTCTGCATCCACCTGACTGTGAATTCCAGTTGCTGCCTGTGTTAAGGTCTTGTCTTTCAGGAAGGTTTGCATTTCTAGAGGGCAGAGATCAAAATCTGCATGGCAGTGATTTGCAAAGCCCTATGGGAAACTCCTTATGGGCAGCAGAGCCAGGGAATGGAAAAGGATCCGGATATATGACAAAGGAAAAAGAGAAAGGGAAACGTGTTAGAAGGAGGGAGTATGGTAGAAATGTGGCAAAATACAGGAATTGGGGCCCAACTCTAAGAATGGTTTCTGACAGCCAGCTAAAGGCAAACTAGCCAGGAAACACGGTCCACAGGAATGCTGTCTCCTTAGGCGCCACACATGTGGATATTTCTTATTTATATTTGTTCTTTGAGAATTGCATACAATATACTTTGAGCATATCCTTTCTCTTTTCTCAGTTCCTCCTAGATCCTTCCTCATCCCCCAACCACCCAATTTCATGTTTTTTTCTCTCTCTTAAAAAATCCACAAAAAAATCCTAGAGTCCAATTTGTGTTGGCCAACTACTCCTGAGTGTTGTTGATGTATATTAGAAAACTAATTTTCCTTCTCCCAAGAGCTATCAATTATGAATAGATTCTTGGCTAGGGATGGAATTTTGTGTCCACTTCCCCTACTTCCTACTGCCTTCTTGTTCTGCAAAATGTCTTAATCATCATCTATGTATGGCTACCATACAATGCTGGAAAAATAGCATGGACCCAGAACCTCTTCTGGAAGAAGCTGATTCAGTGATATTAAAGAATAATCCCAGCAAAGAGAGCCAGCCTAGGACAGGAGCCACAGCTACTGTGCGCCTACTGTATGCAGATGATCTAGAGATTCTAGAATAGAAAGGTCTAGAGAGTCCTAACTCTTAGAGGCACTCACTGCTGCATCCCCCAGAGTCTAAGACAGGGCGGGTAAGTGTCTATGGAATGTAGTCATATCTACCCAAATGGGGGAATTGGAAAAACCAATGAGATACTATCATCCAAAAAAGTGCAGAGTGCAGACAAGTATAGTCATGTGGGGTGACTCAGGAGGGCTGGCTGGATTTTGATTCATACTTGTGGTAAGGAAATTCACCCAGGTAGCTTGGAAAATCTATTAGAAACCAATCTATCATGGTTGAGCACTGTCCTCAAGAATGCTGGTCTCCAGGTGCTCTGGGTATATTTTATTGCCCTTGAAATAAAAACAGATATTCAAGGATGTGCTCAAAGTTCAGGGTAGATGCTTCATGTTAGATTTCTTCCTTAGTTTGGCCGTGTCTGCCATTAACAGTACACAGTAGAGTTAGAAGGGTTGGAAACTTTATTCCTGGAACTCAGATCCCAAGGACTGATTTGTTTTAGATTCTTATTTAGTCATTCACTGTTTCTATTGGTAAGTGCATGGTGTGCCCAGCACATCAGAGAAATCTTTGATCCTGTCTCAAATAAAATAGTCTAATGCACACTTATTTTGCCATTTTCATTATCATTAAGTGAAATGCCAGAGAACATTTCAATTTAACCTCTAGAGAAAATAAACCACTTTCCTAAGTAGTAGCAGCAGCTCAGCTTCTTCATAAAACAGAACCACACGCTTGGAATGCGTCAGCCCTCCCAGGCCAGAGGCACATCTACTCTCCTCACAGTGTTACGAAGGTGTGGTGAATGGAGCCCCAGTCCAGGGTGTCTTGGAAGAAGGTGGTCTTCAGGACCCACTCCATAAATGTTAGTGGGAAAGGGGAAGCATGGTGTAGTTATGCAGTAATAAAGGGCTGATGATTTTTTTGCTTTGCAACCTCTTAAAGGAGAAATCTTGATGGTTCTCTTTCATGGAGGACAATAAGATGCTGTTCCATGTGGTCTGTATTCACCACAAAACTTATTGCATAGTTCAACTGCAGAAGAAAACAAGTTAGACATAGGACTGGGAGCTAAGTTAGATTGACCTCTAGGTAGTTTAGGAGATATGAGAGGCCAGACACCTTGAAGAACTCAGAGGTTTAGCTAAAGCTTGCTACCTTGACAGGAAAGAGGGTTCAGTACTTTGGATACCTACTCATCCAAAAGCTGTTTCCTGAGCCCTCCTCTAGGATCTCGGAATGGAGCAATGATCAACACATCAAAATTCCCAGTGCTGTAGACAGCTAGTAAATCAGATAAATCAAAACATAGGAACTTTCCTCTGTTGTGCTATGGATATGCCTACAATTGTGTATGTTCAGTTTGAGCTATACTATGACTATGGTCATAGACTGTGGCTATTGTCCCACAGCAGTCAAGTTTGCTAGAATTGTCCTCAAGAAGCACTTAATGGCCTTCTTGCATCAAAGGCTCCTGTGTCCCAGACTTAGGGGGGAAACTCCAGCTATTCTCACTGCATTATTTGAATTTACTCTACACTAGAGATGGTTATGTTATTCTCTGCTTCTTTCCCAGAACCCAGAGGACAAGTTCATGGCTTGAGCATAAATATCCCTCTCAGACTCATGTGAGGACTTAGTCTCCAGCTTGTGGTGCTAATTTGGAAGGTTGTGGAAACTTTAGGAGAGGGTCTAATCTGGAAAAGTGGGCCACTAGGGAGAGAGAGCCCTAAGGGTTATTTCCTTAATATAATTCCCACCTGAATGCCCTGCTTCCTGGTCTATGGAGATGTGAGGAATTCTAGCTGTGGCCTCCTATTGCTATGAACTCTGCTGTGCCTTCTCTGTTCTGATGGACTTTATCAAACCATGAGGCAAAACCATTTCTCTACCTGAAGTTGCCTCTGCCATGTATTTGCCACAGCGGTGAGAATATAAACAATGTAGTGGTTGTCATTGGCAGGGAAGGCACTTACAGAATCAGAGGCCATGTAAACAACAGGGAGACAAATAGTATGCCTTGTAAGGCCGAGGGAAAAGGGGAATGAGGCCTGTGTCGATTAGTTTTGTGTCAACTCAATGCAATCCAGCATCATCTGGGAAGAGGGAATGG
Organism: Peromyscus nudipes; assembly: GCA_902168325.1. Lineage (NCBI taxonomy): Eukaryota > Metazoa > Chordata > Mammalia > Rodentia > Cricetidae > Peromyscus > Peromyscus nudipes. The sequence goes on from CABHPH010155664.1 coordinate 17,786, forward strand.
TGATTGAGAAAATGCCCCCATCTGACTGGATATTAGCAAGTCTACGGGGGCAGTTTCTTGATTAATGATTGATGTGAGGGGCCCAGGCCTCCATGAGTAGTGCCACCCTGGGCAAGTAGTTCTGCATTGCATAAAAATGAGTGAGCCATGAGTAGCAAACCAGTAAGGAGCATTCCTCCATAGTCTCTTTCAGCTTCTGTCTCCAGGTTCCCATCCTGCTTGATTTCCTGATCTGCCTTCCCTAAGTAATGGAATGTGATGTGGAAGTGTAAGCCAAATAAACTCTTTCCTCCCCATGTTGGTTTTGGTCAGTGTTTCTTTTTTTTTTTTTATCACAGCAATAGAAAGTAAACTAAGATAAAGACAAAGCAATATTAAGGAGACACATGGTGTTAGAAACTGTACTAATTGGACCAAAGGTCCAATTATGTATGCTATCTACCAAGAATGATTTAAAACTATGATGGAGAGTAAAGTATTCCTAAGGACATAGTCAGGAACCCCTAACACATGCTACAGTTGATAGTGTATTAAGCAGCACTTGGGTACCGGGCTCTGAGGGTGAAGAGCATTGCTTCTAGCCAGGTGAATTTGGGTGAGTAACTGGCTTCTCTGAGCTGCAGACTCATCAGCTGCATAAGAGAGGAAGCATCTTCACTGCCCACTGCATAGGGTTCTAGTGCACAGCTGACAAAACCTGGGAATTCTTGGCTAGCACCAGAGATCTTAGAGTATTGACAAATAGAAACTGTCAAAGACTTCCCCTGAGAACTTAGACTCAGTGGATCCTAAGCAGAGCCAGAGTCTAATCCAGAGTCTCAATCTTTGGTTAGCACGAGAATCACCTGAGATGCTCCTGGTGTACATAGATGCCATGGAGCCACTCTGGGCTAATTAAAGCTGGGAGCAAATGAAGGTGTCCAAAAAAAAATTCTCTAGGATATCCTAATGTACAGCTAAGTGGATGACCAACACTGCAGGGAAACCCATGCTATTGTGATCAATTAATATCACAACTTGCAGAAGGTCTCCACCTCTTAAGTTTGGAAGGAGGTGAATGCTTTGGCCTCACCCACATTGAGTGCTCGAGCATTTCCGAGGTCTGAGGTAAGTTTCCAGGTAGTAGAACGACACAGAAAGCATCTCCAAATATGTGTGCCCTGGCTTTTTTCCCTAATTTTCCTTCTTTTTTCGTTTCATCAAATCATCAACAATCTTTTACTATTTCATTTACATTTATAATTTTTCCCAAATTTAAAACTTCACTGTTTTCAATAGGTCACTAAAAATAGGGGGAAAAAACCCTGGGCTCTTATATTAGGCAGAACATCTATGAGTTGGAATCTGGGGGTAGCTAAAGCCAGTGATAGATGGGGGTCTTGTAAGATCCAGAACAGTGTTGCCTGGCGCCCTGGCAGAGGCTACATAACGTGGCTGTGAAGCCATCTACTCATCCCCAAAGCTTGCTGTTGTGCAAATGGAACTCAGTTACCTGCTAGGTCCAGGTGACCCCTAATGTATAACTTTAAGCACAGGCCAAAGTCAACGCCTTTGAACTACCTGAACCCATTCTTAAGCCATCTTGTTTTCCTGTAGTAATTGCTGCTTCCAATAACCATGCAGGAGAAAGATTTCAATCTTGGCATCTTGGGTCTTTAAATTTTACTTATAACCCCAGCTCAGACCCATTTTTACATCTTAATAAGTAAGATAAGAAACATCTGATCCTTTGCACAGAAGGGCAAGTATTCCATTTGGTTGTTGGAGAGCTGCTTAAAAAGGCCTTTTGTAACACATTTCAATATGATATTTATAAGTGAAAACAGCTGATTTCCATGTTTCAGAAGACAGAAAGGCAAAATAAAAGGCATTGTGTTTGGAAAGAAAACATTATGAGAAAATCCTTACTTTGTTTAGAATACCATTTAAACATGTTCTCAGGAGCTTGCATAGGAACTCAGGACACATTAGAAGTCATCTGTACATTTATAAATGTTGGGCGTGTGCTGTTCTTACTTAAAAGCTATTCAAATTATTATTTTGTGACCCAACTACCTACTGTTTGTTCGTTCATTCATTCACTCATTCATTCATTCATTCAGGAGCTCCAGTAAAGATTGTTCTCATCACATAAGCCCATATTCATACATTGTGTTCAATTTCTCTTGGCTGATTCAATGCACTAGAATCCTCAGAGCAATGCCCTATGTAGTTTGCAGTTCTATGTACTCAGACGGAAGTCGAAACTCAGAAAACTCTAAACAAGTGCTTGTAAGACAAACAATTTGATTTTCTTTTTTCTTAGTTGAAAATGGATCTTCCTTACTAATCTATTATTTGACAAATCTAAATTTAAAGATTTACTTTAATTAAATAATTATTTTATGTTGTGCCATGTTATTGTTTTATTTTATTGACCCAGGGCCTTGTTACATAGGGCAGTCTGGTCTTGAACTTGCAATTCTCCTGCCTCACCCTCCTGAAGGCTAGGATCACAGTCACGTGCAGTCACTCACTGCTGTGTTACTCTTTCAAATCACCCATATTAACTCCTCTTTGTCATTTAATGTCTAGATAATCACTGTTACTGTCGTGGTGCCTTTTCAGTCAGAACTATGTGAGTATTACAACGCTGTAGGATCTAGCATTCCTCAGATATTTGGTATGCCATTATTAGCTGAAGAGTTATCTTTCATTTGCTTTCAAGCTCATTAACATCTTTTCTCTCCCCTCGCTCTATCTCTGTTAAGGTAGAAAGGTCAGCAATGGCAATCTCTACTCTCTAGACAGATGAATCCGAGACTCAAAGAGATGAAGCTCTAAGGCCCCATGGCTAAGATCTTCCCTCTTTCCGTTCATTGCTGTCCACATCAGTTGTCCTCAACAGGAAAAATTTACCCTTCACATCTTCCAGAAGAAATTCTCAAGAGGCATTTCTGTTGTTCTTGTCCTCAGACAGTCTATGAACATCAAGTGACAGAACCAAAGCTTGCCAAGAACCATGCTATAATACCCAGGGAAGACTACACATAAAAACATTACTTGCTCCAGAAGTCGTTAGTGTTGCCATGGAGAAACCCTACTCCACATGTGCTTGAATGACTTGCATGGTGGTCTCCTGAGGGAGAGACACTGTGCAGCTAAGGCCCTGTGGCTGCTGGGGAACTGATTCACTGGAAATGCAAGATCTCAGTGGTTGTTGAGAGTCTAATTCTTTATCCAGAAGTTGAGTATCACTTGATATATTAATAGATGGATAAAATTTACATCAAATATTTTTCTCTTTCGACCACAAAAGGAATATATGCTCCATACAAAAAATAGAGCCATCTCTCTATTTTTTTTCCAAGACTTGGTTTTTCCATTTAGTTTTGGTGCCTTTCTGTAGACCAGGCTGGTCTCGAACTCACAGAGATCTGCCTGGCTCTGCCTCCTGAGTACTGGGATTAAAGGTGTGTGCCACCATCGCCCAGCAAGAGCCATCTTTGGACAAGGCCAACAGAGACAAATCTGCAATAAAACTTATTTGTTAATATGGATGGGGCAAGGGGGCTTCTGAGAAGCTGAGGAGGAAGAGTGTATGGGGGCATATTATAGGATTAGCTTGTGTCCCATTATTTTGCAGAGGATGTATGGGCTGGAAGGTCTAGGAAGTGGGAGAAGGGACATTCTTTGGCTAGATGTCTTAATTTTTTTTGTAATAAGAGTTAGAAGGAAAGAATGGGCTATTGCTACAATTGACAAAGTAGCTGAAGCCACTCCTGTCTGGCTGTTGTGGTTTCCACTGTGTTTTTATTTTTGTCTGGGATCAGACATGTTTACTGAGTGGCCTGTGTTTGTCTTGCTTCATCACGGTCACAGATGAAGGTCACACATGGTCAGTGCAGCGTGAAATTGTTTGTGTTCATCAGGACAACATTTTGGTCCAGTTAAGCTGCTTCAGTTTCCAGCTGACAGCTGTCAAGACTACTTTGTCTTTCTTACTCAGAGCATGTGAAAAGGCACAAAAGCACCAAACATCAAATAAACCACATATACCTTGTAATCACACCATTCTGATATAAGCAAATTGAAGTCTTTGTGGCAAAAAAATCTTTTCGGTATTTTCCTCAGGCATGTGCCTATCATCAAAGTAACAGTAATTGTGTCAAGGTTTTGCAGCTTGATTTTTTTCCCTCCCAATAACCCATCGAAAACATTCTCATGCAGCCAAATAGTTTCCTAGAATATGAATATTTTAAATGTTTGTAGAATGTCCAAAGAGTTTAGTAACCTACAGTTTACTTATCAATTCCATCCTGATAAAAGTTTATATTATTTGAAACTTTACTATTATAAATAACATCAGGAAAGACGTCATTGTATATCTGATATTTTCTTGGAATAAATTCCAAAGTTTATAATTCCTGGGTGAATTAATAGTCACATTTTGTGAGGTCTGATTTGTGGAGATAATTGTGGTTGGAGACAATAGCTTCTGTCTGCCTGACAGGAGGAGTCATAAGAGGCAGGATCAAGGGTTCATCAAGGTTTATCTTCTAACATCTAGTCCAGAAAGAACAAGTGATGCTAAGATGGAATTGTGTCATCAGAGAAAGCCATTTGCAGATGTGATGAGGGATGCTAATAAGCTCCTTTTCACATTGAGAGTATCAGGGAAATTTAGCCTCAGAGAAAAATGAAGTGCTAAGCTGAAATTTAAGATATCTTTTATGACCTAGGTTGTACTCAATTCTGCAAATGCATCTATTAGCACAGTAGAAACCCCTTTGATATGCTTTCTTGCCCAACTCCAAGCAGGTTCAAATTAACAGCTCTCTCTGTCCTTGTGACACTTGGAATAGAGGATGCCTTTGACAAAGCAGAGGGAGTGGGGACTTGATTGTTCAGGAGAAGTAAAAGTACATATTGGAGAAGTTATTTGAGTGAAGGAAACTTGGAATAACAGAGAGGAAATGAATAGTTATTCATTTCCAGTTCATGTAGCTTTACTTCTTTTCCTTGGCTCATTGTATTTCATTCTCCCAAGTACAGACCTGAATAACACAGAAATTAAAAGACACATGGATAATGAATTGTATCAACAACTTTGTAGATTATGCACAAACATTCTTGATATTTTCACGATACAAAGATACAGTATCATTAACCTTCCTGAACATTTATTAAGTATGTATAGAATTAAAATAATGGAGCCAACTAATAATGAGAGTGAGATTACTAAGGGGAGAAGAACATCAGATTAACAGGAACCACGTCAAGCTCCCGGCTAGATTGGGGGAAAGCATCAGCTATGGGACTGCTGGTTCAGGAGCTGTCATTTAGTTCGAGGGACAAGAATAGAATGCATGCTAGCTCTCCAATAACGTGTTTTATCATTTCACAAAACCAAGCTGAGGACAAATGATTGCACACCCTCAGGAATGACTCAGTTCATGCCTTGCGGACTGCAGAGGCTACCTTGTTTCGTTTCTGTTTGACTTATTTTTTTGTCTGATTTCCTCTGAGTGGTTCTCAGTCTGAGGGTTGCAACCCATTTGGGGGTTGAATGACCCTTTCACAGAAATTTCAGATATCCTTCACATCATATATTTACATTATGATTCATAACAGTAGAAAGATTATAGTTATGAAGTAACAACAAAAATAATTTATGGCTGGGGATCTCCACAACATGAGGGACTGTATTAAAGGGTTACAGCATTAAGAGGGTCGAGAACCACAGCTCTACAAGGTATTTCTTCACTTGATGAGGAATTAGCCCAACTGTTCTGCAACACCCAAAGCAAAGAAGTTCTATCACATCAATTGTGACAGGAAAAATTTGAAGAAAAATCTTCATTTAGGACACCTGGCCATCACTTGTCACCTAGGCTTCCTTCCACAGTGTCTGAAGTCAGGAAGAAAGCTTAATTGCTTTAGTCTGGGTCTTTTGCTGGCTCACCAGGCAAGAATGATACATTATACTACCAGAAACATGGAGCAAATCCGGGCAGGAGAAGTTAATGTCCACCCAGGAACAGAAACCTCACCTCTCACTTCTTTGTTTCTCCATTCATCTCTGGATATACAAGTTGCTCACAACGCTCATACTGGTCAGTTCACTGGAGGCTATCCTGACTTACACTGGAATTATATCTTTATTAGTATTGCACCAAAACATGAGACATAATTTATACAGGAATAGAAAATACTTCGCAGCTGGTCTAACTTTAGTTCTGAATCTGTTTCCTATGACAGAATTAAAGGAATAGCGTGTTTCTTCCCTTTAATATGATTTTAACTCATTTGACAGATAATTACGTCAGCAAGTATATTGAAAGACTGGGTTTAAAATGAATTTGTATCTAAAATCTCCTGCCTTGGACAGGGTGTGGTGCTACACACCTGCCACTCCATCTCTCAGGAGACAGAAGCAAAGGATGATGAGTTTGAATACAACCTTTGTTATATAATGAGTCTGCCTCCCCCCCACACCCTACCTTCTCTCAGAATGCATAAAAGAATTTAATCAAACTCCTTTTATCTCCTTAAATGAAGAGGCTGACATTATTTTAATAGTATTTATAGTCTTAATGTTCATATTTTTAGAATGTTTATTAATAGACAGACGCCTTACAGTTATTTGTGGCCTTGAAACTAGCATGATGTGGTGGTTGCTATTCAGTTTTGAGACAGGGTCTCACTGTGCAGTCGTGGCTGGCCTGGAACTCGTTATGTCAACCAGGGTAGCCTCAACCCCAGCAATCTGCTTGCTTCTCCCTTCCAAGTGCTGGAATTAAAGGTGTCTGGCACCGCACCTAGAAAAATTGGTTTTGAAAATATTTAAGTACATGAAAAATTATTTCACTGCTAAAATTTGCCCTTACCATCATTTAAAGAACCAATCCATCCACAGACAAATAAACATATGTCTATTCTTTAAATAGTCCTGAATTAAAATTAAGAGCTGTAGAGCGAAAAGCAGAGTCCTTCAAATTCACTAGTTAGTTAATGAGATGACTAAAATGTAAACAAGAGAGAAATGCCTGTGGCACTGTCGTGTGACACACAGTTTGATGGATGTCATTTAAGGAGTGACTGAGCATGTAGACTTCAGGGCACTCACAGGAAGGGAGGGCATGCCTGTCTGGCAGTATTCACAGTCAGCCATTCCCACATTCCTGCATCATGAAACACCCAAGCAGCAGTGTCCATTTGTAACAAGGATGCTTAAACCAGGCTTCTGCTAGGTGCTGTGACTAAAAAACTCATTGTAAAATGACTTAAACATAATAAAAAATGGAATGGCTGCTCATGATCCCCAAGAAGAAATCCAGACTTCCTTCCTTCCTTCCTTCCTTCCTTCCTTCCTTCCTTCCTTCCTTCCTTCCTT
>CABHPH010155665.1:0-52074 GCA_902168325.1 Peromyscus nudipes
GTGTGTGTGTGTGTGTATTGCTTTTGATATGGCACTATTTGTAATGGCTGATTAGCTGCTGTGTACACCAAAGTCAAATGTCTTAGGATTCGTACACACAACAAGGAAACTGGAACTTTTCGAAGAGAGGGGACACAAAAGAACACTTGGCAGTATTTTGTCACTTATGTTAAATGGTAAATGTTTATTTACTGAGAGGATTAGCTCAACCAACAAGAATTTCTTGATTTTATTAAGAATAACAACACAACTTGTAATAGATAGGTTAACTTTTAAAATCCCACCAAAGATTGCAATATTTTATTTATTTTCAGGGTAATCTCTCTAGTAACCAAATGCATGATGCTGACTTTTTATGCACTTGAATGTGACATCTGAGTTTAAATAATTTAAGAGCCTAATCTAACTAAACTTATTTTAATACTCTTTTGAAGGCAGAGAGAGAAAATAAATCATTATTTATAATTTTTTGTAATATTAAATATTGTTATTTGAAAATTTGTATTTCAAGTTATTTTAATTACCTTAAAATTTTTTGCCTTTTTTATTATTAAAGAGACTCAATGCTGACAAAAACAATTTATACTTCAAAAAATATATAAATACATGAAATACTTTCTTACATTTAGGATTTCTCTTCTAGTGTCAATTATAAAATTAAGAATAAAGCAAATGTAATTTCTAAAGATTTATTATCTTGGCCTGCAAAATCATAACCTGGGTCACCCTCCAGCACTCTAGACTACTGCTTTTCAGTGATAATAAAATGTTGTCCATAATAGCCAGGCGTTCATGCTAAATTTCTATCAGTCATGCTCTAAAAAGTGAAATTAATTCCAATAATATACTTTAAAAAGAAACATTTTATCATGCAGTCAATATTTTTTAATTGCACATGATGGATTGCCTCTCTTTCTGTGAGCATCCATGCCTACAAAACCCCCCTCACTTTGTGCTTACCACTAATCTCCATTCGCACTAGCCATACTTCGGGGGTGTGGGTTAAAGGTCATCACACTGGATAGTGAAGGTGAAGATGATCGAATCCCACTGAGAAGACCTGTGGGGAACATCACTGCTGAGCCTATGGCCATCGAGAAGATTCAGGACTGTTGATGGAGCGAACTCCTCCAAAGCATGCAAACCCTTTGTTCAAGCTCTATTTTATCTCTAATGCTGGCCTTGCACAGTACAGATCCACTGTGTGCTATGGCTATGCAGCTGAGTTACAAGGGAGTTATGGGAGAACATGACCTGGTGCAGTCTGAAGCTACCTAACCTGGAGAGGCAGGGCCCACATGAGCCTTGTCAGAGATCTGTGCGAGACGGGAGAAGAAGGCGTTCTGTGGACTTTTGGGTTGTCTGCTGTATAATCCTGAACTGTAACCCTGGGATTCCAGAAGGAATGTCAATTCCATGCTTAGGTTTTCTGGGAGCAACTCATTTTCACAGAGTTCATCTGATTTTTCTGTGGAATAGGCCTCCAGCTTCTTAGGCATTGTGTCTGGATCCTCAGTTCGGAAGCCAGGGCCTCCCTAGAGAAGGTTTCCTGTTTGTTTCCAGGCCAGAGTGACCACCCAGGGCAGCATGCAGAGCTGTGTAGGGATGTTTGCAAGTGGTAAGTGAAAGAAGAGCAGGCCAGGGAGCGACCTGCAAATGTTTCTGGGGGAAACGTAGACTAGGTATTCCGAAGTTTCTTTCTCTCTTACAGGCCCTACATGTCTGCACCATTAATCAAGAGATAATTTAAACTGGAAAATGGAGAATAATCCACAAAACTCAGATAAAGGAGTTGTCTTTTTTCACCTCTCCCTATTTATAGTACACTCTGAATCCCGTTTCCAGGCATGTAACTCCTAATGGCATGAGAAACATTCATGTTAGGGAAGCATGTTGTGTATGGAACTGGAATAGAGTAAGCATTAAATCAGTGGGAGTCGTTACTAGAAAGTCTTTGCTGCTACGGAAGCATCCAGGCAGCGTGAGAAAAAAGGCTGGCAGGCTGGTATCAACTCTTCCACATCGGCCTCTCTCCTGTTCCATCTTGTGTGTCCTGATAGGCAGGGCCTGCCTTACCCTGCAGCCCTCTGCACGAAATCGTATTTTCTTTCTTATTAGCATACCTTACCTAGCAGAAGTATGTTTGTGTAGCTCCTATGCCGAATCACCTCCATGAGTAAATGTCTTGCGTGCTGTGGCTGACTGGGTGGTTACTCCTCTCTTAAGTTGAAGGAGAATCTTGTTAAAAGGTACCAATGATTACGACTCCATATAATTTGGTTTTCTTTAAATGGTCCTGTACCCCTCTTCTTTTTTATCAGATAAAGGCTTATGAAGAATTTCTCAAATTTGAGAATTTTTTTTAAAAAGTCTATTTTTACTTATTTGCCTATTTTTGAACTTATAAAAAAGGCACTATATTGAATCTCTCCACATTTCTTGGAAGTAAGAAATCTGGATTGTTTTTTCCCAAGTTGGCACTTACTGATCCTTATTACCCTAAGTCAGTCCCATTTCCACTGCTGAATAGCTGAGTATTTCCACAATGCAGTTCGAGATGAATTATCTGCCAGTGTGATACAGCTACTATTGGACATTTACTTATGCCACTCTTGTTGCTTGTTTTATCCACAGATTGTATTAGAAATAACCATATATAAGAAAGCAGAACCAATCCCAGTTGGGCATAGTAACTGCAATGTTTTTAAGGTTACATTCTGGTGACAAAGTCTATGTTTTACATTTCTACTACCGTCAATCCCAGCTCAGTGGACTTCATTTAAAAAGCGAAAGGGACTTCAATAGGAAGTAAGAGAGAGAGGTAGCTGTAAGTAGTTTATTATAAAGAATTCAGGTCTACCCATCTTTGTAGATAGAAGTGACAGTGCTTTATCAGGACCTCTTACCCTACCTAGCTGGAATTAAAATTATATCCACTTCTTGTTAAAGTACGACTACCAGAACAAGTGTCTTCCAAAATCTTCTTGTCCCCTGTTTCCATGGGTCATCGCTCTTCTTTTTTGCCCATCAACAGCTCAACACACCAGAGGCCCCTTAGACTCTGCCACGGAGAATGACACCAGGTCACAGTCAGACTCCTGCGACAATGGCATTTTCTGTGAGAGTTCTGCACAGCTGTGTCACTATGAACTTTTAATGAACATCCTTTCTCCCTTTGAATTTCAGCGAATTAAATGGACATGCAATTTCTGCTTTTATCCTTACTTTATGGGGCATAATATGTAGTAATTGTGGGGGCTAAGGTAGTCTGTGGTGGCTAATTTGGGGTATTCCAAAACTAATAACATAATTTTGCCCATAGTGACACACAGATATAATATTTTTTTGAAAGCCTGGGGCTGAAAAATATATTTGAACTTAAAATGCACCAAAAAGCAAAGAGATGCATCTAGAGCTGAATTTGGGCCCCACTGTTCACTTCAGGGCTGAGCCTCTATGGAGAACTCAATGGAAGGCGTGCCAATGGCTGCCGGGACAATGGGTGGGACCCAGGCACCAGGGCGGTTATTTTGGAGCATTATTCTTCCTTGGTTTCCACAATAGCTGGAATCTGATAATTTAGCATTAAGCCCCTTTTCAGCTATATGGAACTGTAATAAGGTGATTTAGCCAATGTGCCTGTCCATTGTCCCAGAGATTCTGTGATCTATTATGCTACAATGTGTAAAAAGAAAAAAAAGAAAGAAAGAAAACGAAAGAAAGAAAAATTGGGGGAAAAAACATAAACCAAATAATTATCAGAAACATTAAAAGATGCTTTGAGAGAGCTGTTATTTATTGGCATTTTTATAAATCAATATAGATATAGGAATTGACTGCAAAAGCCTCTGGGTACGTTCACATAATGAAAGCCCAATTAATATCCGCAAGCACAGTGCACGGCCGGCATCAGGGAGCTGCAAGGACAATCACTGGCTTCTGCAGCCAACACTGACAGCTGCAGGGCCCTGATAGAAACAGCTTCAAAGGCCCGATCCCCTCCCCCAGCCCAGCCCAGCCTCAACTGCACACGAGCTTCATATCTTGCCTGTACTGAAAGCAAGGGCTGCAGGAACAGATGGGACACCAGAAGCAACCCGTGGCTATTTGTGATGTCACCAAATGAGGCATTCTGGGATGCTGTTGGGTGGCAGAAAATATCAAAAGGGAAGGATGAGGGAGCATCTTTAGGAAAACTGGGTGACAAGGTAAGGCAGTTAGAGGACCTTCTGTAGAGAGGTGGGAGAGGTCATGCAGCCTTCCGTCCAGGTGAACTTAACGTTCCTGCTTCATTTTGTGTGGATCAAGGGAAGATGGACTTGGTCATCCCACAGAAAGAGCAGATCTACCTGAAATTGTCAATTCTTGTGGTAACTGAATGGAACAGAGGCTATAAACAAAACACAATTTTCCTTGCCTTGTAGTAAGTTATTGACGATGTAATTATGTTCTTAGAGATTGAAGGTTCTAAGGAGCTCACAGAGGTCTGCCATGTGATCTTCTCTGTAAGTTCCAGGCAATGACGCCATTATTGCAGAGGAGGAAGATGCTCAAGGCAGCTTGGGGCCTTGCCTAGGGTCAGTGCTAGGAGAAGCCAGAAGTGAGGCTCCAAGACTTCTATAGGCTGTGGAAGTCATTTGAGGAAATCATGGAAATAATCTGTGTCTGTTTGCTTTTAACTCAAGAATTACTGCCTTCTGCACATCTTTCTTCAACTACAGAGTCCCACATCACTTATGGGGACCCTTCTTGTGTGCTGCATTTGTTCTAGCCTGTGTTTCCTCCCACTGGAGTGGAGAGCTCCTTGAGGACAAAGGCTTTAATATTCATTCTTGCATCTTTACTACCTGGTACAATACCTGGCAAGCAGTAGCCATCAGTAATGTCTATTTAAATAGGATGGATAGGCAGACAACTAGATGGATGGATAGACAAATGAGTGGAAGGGTAGATGGGTGGATGGATGGTTTGATAGCAAAAGCCTTTTTTTTTTTTTTTTTTAGCTACCTGTATAATTTAGAAATCAGCAGCTTAACCTTAAAACTTTCCTTGGCCTTCAAGAAACAGAATATATTGAGTTTAACCATTTCTACATTTAATCTGCCAAAAATACAGTAATTGTTATTAATAACAAAGAAAAATAATGATAAGTAGCTCTGATAAATGAAGAGGGAGAATTATAATTAGGTAAAAGCTAACAGGGAGATGGGAAAGGGCTCACTGTAGATGTTTATTTGTTTACTTATTTTGTTATCAGTTCTTAGGAATTTCCTTTGCAGACAACACAGTAAAACTGATCCTGAATCTCTGTTAAGCCAGAAGAGCCCTCCTGGTAGACAAGCTTGTTTCAATGCATCCGTATCGTTTGTGGATGGTTTCCAAATTAGTACCACTTCACCAGTATGAACCAGGCCACCAGATGTACTAAATGTGAAGAAGGTTATCAGGTGGGACTTGGCTTTAGCCATGGGGGAGTTGACGAACCAGGAGAAATCACACAGAATTCCTGCAGATACCTTCAGGTTAGGGCTGTGTCTCCTGTGCTCCAAGGAGGGTGGTGCTAAGGACTTACTTTAGGAGCAGGGTCAAAAAGGCTTGATGAACAAAGCAAAGGGAGTTGAAGTGTAAGTAGAAAGCAGATGTGGAGACATTGTAGAGCAGACCCCAGATGGTGAAGTGCATCCCCTTAAACCACATCTGGGCCGGAGCATCTTAGAGATGCTCCAGTAGTGTGCTGGAGGTGTGTGCAGCACGTTTTCCATAAAACGACTGTGTTAAATTTGTTGGAGACAAAGACAGAGTTGGAAGAAAGTTACTAGAGGAACATTTCCCAGTTCTTTACAGAAGTATGAGAAAGTTAACTCATCCAGAAGTATTATTCGATTCGTTAGTCAGAGTTCTCTCTCAAGTGCAGAAGAATGCTGAGAAAACACACATGGAAGAGGAGACTTGTTGAACAAGCATAACATGACAGGATTCCCAAGACCACTTGATGTTGACCATGAGGATCAATGCCCAATATGGTGTGAATCAGCACGTCTTTCTTAGTGTTCCTCCAAGTAATCTTTAAGCAGTTCACGGATTAATTTAGCTTAATAATACTAACCAATAGTAACAGTTACCAGGCATTGTCACACACTGTGTGACAACATGCTAACTCTTTGGCACCTCCTAGTTATGCTAATCTTTGTAACTACTCTGTGAGCTACTGTTGTCCCTAATAATCTTTTTGTTTTGAAATCCTTTTAGATTTATTGAAGTTGTGAAATGAGTCCTGACTACTCTCTAATCCACTCCCCTATTATTAGCATCTTACATGACATGCTACACTTTTTATTACTTATAGACTATTCTTTTTGGAGGACGGGGGTTGAGACAGGGTTTCTCTGTGTAGCCTTGGCTGTCCTGGAACTCTCTCTGTAGACCAAGCTGGCCTGGAACTCACTGAGATCCGCCTGCCTCTGCCTTCTGAGTGTTGGGATTAAACGTGTGTGCCACCACCAGCTGGGGATGTACAATTCTTAAGTCTGCATTTTGTAAATGTTTCTTTAGTTTTTGCTTACTGTCCCTTTCCAATCTATCCTGCCTACCATATTGTATTTAGTTATCATTGTCTCATCTCCTGAGTTTTCTCTTGGTGGAGGCAGTTTCTCTGTCTTTACTTTCGATGACCTTGAAAGTTCTGACAAGTCAGTCCTGGTCAGGTGTTTTGCAGACTGCCCTGCAGTTGGGTTTTCTGTGACTGTGTTGTGTGGCATAGGAGGTCCCAGAGATGAAGTACCATCCTATAATATGTCAATGTGCTTCATCACTCATCATGGTAACCTTGAACACACAACTGAGGTGATGCTTGTCAGGTTTTCCTACTGAAAGACTGTCCCTGAACTGCCATACTATACTCTTTGGAAGGAAAGCTTCATGCACAGCCCACTAAAAGGAGGGGGAGTTCTGTTCCATCCCTCAGAGGACCCAGTTTCTATATAAATGACTCAAAAGTCTTTTATATGTGAAAGCTGTCCACACTCTTTAATTTAAAAAAAAAAAAAACTCAATTAAGGTCTTCAAATCAGTATAGACTCAAAAATATTTGTTTCTTACTTTTGGTTATAACTGAAAATTCTAATCTGTTCAGACCACTCTCTGAATATCTCAGGATCCCAGAGGCTACAAAGCCCAAAATTGAGATGCCAGCAGAGTCTGCGTCTACTGAAGATAGCCTCTTGGTTTATAGATGTCACCTTACTGTTTTCTAACCTGGCCAAAGGTTTTAGGAGGGCACTAATCCTGTTCGTGAGGGCTCCACCCTCAGGACCTCTCCACATCCCAAAGGACCTACTTTCAAATACTGTCACATGGGGGTGAGGTTCCAGCATTTGAATTTGTGGTGGAGACACACAGACATTCAGTGTGACCTCGAATACTGCACCATTATGATTCCTGTGGATCAAATACCTCAGGTTTTGAGCTCTGGGCTCTCTTCCAGTTGCCTCCTGTGTCCCTCTGACTGATCCCATCTTTTCTGTTTTCTAAGAAGTTCCTTATTTTCTTAGCCATATCTCTAAGGAATTCTACTTCTTTCTGTTGGTGGGTGATATGAGAAGTTAAAATCTGGATGGTGGGTATGATAGGAACTGTTGCTTTTTCAGTTTTATTCATAAGGGATGGTTAATAAATCTGCCCCATCAGTCACGCTTTAGAGAACTACAAAAAATGAGACAGCAACTCCAGTGGGCCTCTTCATATAACTGTAGCATTGTGATTTCTTACCTTTTCCCCTCTGGGGACGTCAGTCTTCTGGTTACAGTTAAGCATCCGTGCTGGAGCTTGTCCTGGTCTGTTGACGTGTATTGTATCGCAGGATCCCTTGTTTTATGTCCTCACAATCAGATTTGGGAAGGGTTTATTCAAGACAGTGGCAGTTCTGCTAGCGGCTCTGATCTGGAGTCGGTATCCTGGAGGTAGTGAGGAGGGCCTGAAAACGATTGTTCTGTATTTTGAGAAACCTAATGGAAATCATATGTTTACCCCTGACACAATTGCCCAGGCTAAGGAGAATATCATGTTTCTTTGATTCTCTATCAACTCAATGTGGCTGGCTATACTGGTTATTCTAACTGTAGAAACTCTGATTGGTTGATGATGACTTCATAGGAATTGCCCAAGTTGGGAAGGATAATAAAGTGTCTTTGGGGGTAATAATGTTGAGAAAGGCCACATTCATTACTATTCTACTTGCGATCCAACTCTGACTGAAATGGAGCCATTGTGTCTCTGTGTGTATGGCAGGGAAAGAGTAACTTTTTTGGATATAAAGTAGACATCTATATATTTGCTTTATGTTTTACCAATTTACTGTAATGTTTTAATGTTCAAAATCCTGATCCAAATTACTTTTAATTTCTGCTTCATTTTAGATGCCTGTTTAAAATACTGGAAGTATACACATTTTTTCCCTGTATTCTATTTTCTTATGGAAAAATTCTCTATCTTAGTGTAGATAAGCATATGGATCTATTTAATATGTTCAAAAGCGATGCATGCGAATGAGTCAGAGCTTAAATTTGTGGTGCTTGGCTAAATTGCTTGTTGGGATGGACTCAGAAAGGTAGGAAAGAGGGAGGGACTGACAACTTAGACGGGAGAAGAGAAACATGTTTTTACAAAACAAAAGAGCTCGAGCAGAGAAAGGACAGCCTCTGAGAGAGGGGGCAGCCTTTTGAGTGTTAACAGGGCCTGGCTGCTCATTGTATTCATTCACATTAGGCCACAGGAAGAAGAAATTGTAATTAAAATGTTTAGAGACAAAAAAATCCTGAGAGTAACTTTCAAGATGAGCTAAGTCAGCAGTTTGAACCCGGAGGTGCACACTAGCCTCACGGGAAGATTCTTTTCAGGGTTATATTAATCTCCTGTGCGTATGTGGCAGCACACCACGGCATGCTTGTGGAGGTCCAAGGAGTCAGGGTTGCCGGCATTCATTCTTGCCTTCCACCTTGTGGGTCCCGGGGATTGAATCCAGTTCGTCAGGCTTGGTGGCAGGCAATCTTCCTCACTGAGCTAGCTCACCAGCCAACAGAGGCAGTTTTGGAATGCTCTAGATGTCAATTTCTGTATGTGTCTAATACTAATGTGCATTCAGACCTGAAATCATTGACCCCCTGGCTTGGTATTCTGAATTATGAAACATTTTAAAGATAGAAAATGCGTAGTGAAAACACATTCAAAATCTAAGTATTTGCTGTCTAGATTTAACATATGAACTTATTGCTACTTTTGCTTCATTCGGTTTTATTTTTAAGAATCTCGTGTCATAGATGTCCCGCAAGATCTTCACCAGCCATCAAATCTAATTGCCTTTACTCCTTGTCCAGAGGCCATTGCTGTCCTGAAGTCGCAGATACTCTCTTCATCCACATATCTCTATGTAGCTTTTCTAAGTGGGCATGTACAGTTTTGCTTGGTTTACATTTGTATTTGGGTTTGGATGTTATTTGAGTTTCTTCCCACAGCTTGTTCACGTGTTGGGACTTTGAAGTAGCACACTGGGAGACAGTATGCGACCAGTAAGAAACAGAGCCCAGTGAGTGGTCTTCAGACCGGTTTGGGGCATGCTGTCAGGCAGGACTATAGGACCAGCCTCGCCTGACTTTCTGTTTTGTGTGTGATAACTTGTTTCTTCACAGGCTCCTGCCATTCTAATGTCACACACCATTAGTCCCTCACCAGAGGTAAACCAACAGGGCCACCTCACACTAGATTTTCACCTTCCGAAGTTTCTTTGGGCATTTCATTATAATGACGGAAATGGACTAATACACATAGAATCATGGTACTTGTGTCGATTTGTATTTTGTTTTTCTTGCTCAGCATTCCATTTTGGCGAGTCATCTCTGAAATTCAAGTTCATTAATATATTGGTTTGGGCCAATACACCTAAATGTTCATATTTATGATATTTTGATATGTGTTTATATTGGTAAATGCTTGTATATTTATTAGATTTATCACTATGGTGAGATCACAATACTGCAGTTAAACAGGAGACCCAAGTTCTAATGTTCTACTCACAGCAAAATGCCTAAAAATCATAATAAGGTAGTACATATTTCAGAGAAGCTAGCATAATTCAAGTTCATCAGTTTCAACTGCTAGATCCTATTTCATTATACTAATATCCTTGAATCTATTTTTTTCATTCCTTTACCGATGGGCATTTAAGTCATTGCTTCCATTTTTTTTCTTTGTTTTGTGATATTATAAAAATGCTATGGTGGGGCTAGAAAGATGGCAAGGTGTGTAAAGGAGCTTGCTACTAAGCTAGATAACCTGACTTTGAACCCTAGAACCCACATGGTGAAAGGCAAGCCTGACTTGACTTCACAATGTTGTTCTCTGACCTCCACATAGGCACCATGGTAAGAAGCGCCAGTGCGTGAGAGAAAAAGGGGGGAGGAGGGAAGGAGGGAGGGAGAGAGGGGGGAAGGATTAAAAGGCTATGTAGTTTTGTGGTAAATACGCAGGAGTGGCTTTTCTAGGGCCAAGCTTCCCGACTAGTAGCCAATGTGGAGCCTTCTCCTCTACAGAGAATCAAGGGGTCTCATAACCATAGCCCGATCTATGGGTTATCCCTCCTGTCAGCAACCTTCTGGGTCACCCAGTGTGCTGTATGGATATCACCATTTTCTCCATGTGACGTAACAGGGAAGAATTTGGAAAATGAGGGTTTCTATTGCTGTGGTTAAAAACACCATGCCAAAAAGCAACTTGGGACGAAAAGGTTTATTTCATCTTACAGTATATAGTCCATCATCCAGGGAAGCCAGAGCAGGAACTCAAGGCAGGAACCTGGAGGCAGGAATTGATGCAGAGGCCATGGAGGGGTATTGCTTAGCAGCTCACTCCTTGTGGCTTGTTCAGCCTGCTTTCTTATTGCACCCAAGACCACTAGCCTGGTGGTTGCACCACCCACAATGAGTTGGGCCCTCTGACACCAATCATCAATCAATAAAATGCACCGCATGCTAGCCACAGGCCAATCTTGTGGGGGCATTTTCTCAGCTGGGGGTCCTGATGACTTCCCAAATGACCCGAGCTGTGTCAAGTTGACTTTATATAGAACTAGCCAGCATGTGTACCTATACTGTAGAGCAAGCACATGTTTGTAATTATTGCAAAAATATTCTCGAAATAAATGTGCCAATCATATGCCCATTTTGTCAGACTGATAGATGTGAACTGATATTTTGTTTTAGTTTGCATTTTTCTGTGAAGTTAGAAAGCCTTTTCATGTGTTTGTTGATGTGCTTATAACATGTCAGTCTTCTATTTCTAGCCCTTGCTCATTTTTCTATTGGATTGTTGGTGTTTTTCCTTCCTCTTGCAAATTTGTATTAACTGTCTGAATTAGTTGTATTAACATTTTATGCATACTGACTTTATATATCACTGTGTGATGTTGTCCATCTTGTAAATCTCTTTTGCCCCAATCTTCGAGTTGTCTTTTACCCTTTGTTTTTGACCTTTTTTTTTTTTTGGGCTGATTGATTTTTGTCAATTTGTCACAAATCTAGAGTTACCTGGAAAGAAGAACCTCAACTAAGAGAATGCCTCCATCACTGTAACACGAATCTTAAAAGGTTTTATTAATAATAATTAAAAAAACCTAGAGCCAGGTATTGGGGAGAAAGCTGAAAGATCAGAGAGCAAACTAGCCATGCCTTACCTCGAGGAAATCCTCAGCCCAAGAGAGAGCCACTTCCTATATACTCATGCCTATATACCTTTCTGTGCCCTGCCATCTTACTTCCTCTCTCCGCCCAGCTCCATCACTTCCTCTTTCTGCCCAGCTCTATCACTTCCTGTCTATCTGTACAGACCTACAGACCTCTATGGTTAACTAGTGCTGGGATTAAAGGTGTGTTATCACCATGCCTGGCTTTGTTCCCAGTGTGGCCTTGAACTCACAGAGATCCTGATGAATCTCTGCCTCCCAAATGCTAGGATTAAAGGCATGTGCTACCACTGCCTGACCTCTATATTTAATATAGTGGCTGGCTTTTTCCTCTGATCCCCAGATAAGCTTTATTTGTGCTCACAATAAAATATCACCACACATCACATTGGCCTGTAGTCAAGTCTGTAGGGTGTTTTCTTGATTGATGATGATGTGGGAGGGCTCAGCTCTCTATGGGTGGTGCCAATCCTGGGCAGGTGATCCTGGGATATATGAGAAAGCAGGCTGAGCAAGCCATGGGAAGCAAGCCAGTAAGTTGTACTCCTCCATGGTTTCTGTATCAGTTCCTGCCTCCACATTCCTGCCTTGAGTATTGGCCTTAACCTCCCTGGATGATGTACTACAAGCTGTAAGCTGAAACCCTTTCTTCACCGAGTTGTTTTTGTTAGTGATCTTTTTCATAGTGATGGAAACCCTGCAACAGACCATTATTCGTAAAAGATTTTTGTGTTTTAGTTCACACTCCAAGTGAAGATACCTGAGGCTTGGTGTCACACAGTGATGACTTTAGGGCACTAAATGCCACTTTGTGGCTGGATAAACTATGTTGCACAGACTGTTGATCTGAGTCCAAAGTCACAGACATCATTTAGCCCTGCCTACTAGTTCCTGGAAACAGTTAATATTAAAGTGATTTTCCCGTGTCAATTAAGTGGTTACCCTGAGTAGGTCAAGGTGCTTATTGATGTACACTTAATCACCTAACTCCAAGTCCTATTCCAAAATCTCACAGCATCTCCGGAAGTGTGCTCTGTGGAACCACAGTCCAAGGAGAAAGGAAAGTGATGTAGCACAATTTCAATTAAAAACATGTTTTTGTTTGTTTGTTTTGTTTTGTTTGTTTAATGCCCACAACGTAACTGGTGGCAATTTCATTTTTCTTTCTTTCTTTTCATAATATTTCAGATGTTGCAGCTTGAAATGAAAGGTTCTGTTGCGAGCCTTGTGACTGGTGAGACTGGGCCCTCTGTCACTTAGCAGTCAAGATAATCCCAGACACCCCACAGGGCATCCTGATTTAGGCAACTACTCAACTGAGGTTCTGTCTTCCCAGGCAACTCTAGGTTGTGTCGAAAAATAAAAATAAAAAATTAACTAGGACAGAGCAGAAATAATCAGGCAAACTTAGTGCCTTGATGGCGTCCCATGAGTTGCTGTATTCCCCCTTTCTATATTTGGGCATCTGCTAAAAAGCTGGATGCTACTGTGGTACAGAAGTTGTAACTGGGTTTTTCATCCTGTGGGGTGGGGGATAAGAAATGGCTGTTTGCAAGGGTCTGTCACTCAGTTAAGGATCCAGAATATTAAAGACAGGAACTCAGATTTTGGACTTTTGCTAGGATTAACATTTGCTTTCTCTGGATCTGAATCCAGAATATAGAAAGCTGAGTTACAAAGCATGCAGTCATGAAAGGAAGATACTAGAAAGGTTGAGAGCCTGGACCTCCAAACTGTAGAGGAGGGCATCCTTGTGAGTCAGAAGAGACATTTTTAAAAAAAAAATACATCTTTTTATACATTTAAATTTTGAGCAAATGCGTGTGTTATCTGCTCAAAATCTTCAACAGGAACTTTGAGAATGGCTGTTTAGACTTTACCCCGTGAATCAGCACAGATCGCACTGAGTCTCTGATTCAAAACTATGACAACAGAAGGAGTGGGAAATCAATGTGTGGAAGTACCCTTCCTAATACTGAGGGGGACACAAGCCTCCAAGTTATACATTCAAAATATTACAGGTACCTAAGTTGCGTAGAAAAAGTGGCAATAAATGCAAATGGAAATGTCACCTACACTGTTACTTAAATTGTTAGGAATATTGGTAGATTTGTTTTAACTTCCTTATATTTAAGAATTTTCTATTTTACTAATGTTAGTATATATTTTTTAATTTTCATTTTGTAATTCCTTGTATACACTTTGTATCACTTTCATCTTCCACAACCCCACCTCCCTCAATTTTTGAATTATTTTAAGTTATTTTATTTTTAGATGTTCAAAAATACAATTTTATTAAAGTGTAGAAGATGTAGGTATAAATTATGATTAATATGTCCCCTGCACAAGCCTGTGATTTTCTTGTGTGTAGTAACTGGTTAGCCCTTGTCCACATCATGACTAAGGAAGAGCAGCTAAAGAAACAGGTAGACCTGGGTTTAGGTCCTACATTGGCCAAAGTCCATCATCCCACCTTGGGCAACGTTTCCGAACCCCAGTCTCCTCCACTTAGTGAGTGAAAAAGAGTGGCAGTTACTCTTGAAAGCTTTTGGTAATGATGACCTGAGAACCCCTTGAACCTCTGGGCATAGAAACCAGCGTATAGCAACTAAATCCCGAAGATTACTACCTCCACTGGAGGTTAGA
This sequence comes from Peromyscus nudipes, assembly GCA_902168325.1. Classification (NCBI taxonomy): domain Eukaryota; kingdom Metazoa; phylum Chordata; class Mammalia; order Rodentia; family Cricetidae; genus Peromyscus; species Peromyscus nudipes. The sequence goes on from CABHPH010155665.1 coordinate 14,378, forward strand.
CCCGGAAGAACTCTAGCCAAACGGGAGCAAATGCTTCCCCTGAATCCAGACTCGTCACAAGCCTCAGGTTATGCAGAAACTCCTCACAGAAAGGAGGAGAACTGGCTTTGAGCACAGGGGTACTCAGAGACACTTTTCAAGAGAAGAATTTAAGCTTTCCCTTGTGATAAGAAATTAAGGGGGACAGTGTGAAAATCTACTAAATCTCTCCTAGGAGTTACCACAGTATCACTTGTGGGGAAGAGACAAAATACCAAGAGACGAGAGCAAGGCCACCGATCTGACTAAGCCAAGAGCCATCCAAGAGGCGGCTAAGCAGATAACAATCAGCAGCACAAATATCTATTAATAACGTTTAACCTTGGCTGTTAACCTTCAGGATAGTCATTTACAATATGAAATTCCCGGTTGGACAATCTACCCTAAAACATATGGGCTTTAGTTATGCTTTAGGTTTTTGTTTGTTTGGTTTTTTTTGCTTTTAGGGAAAGCTTTGGAAAGGAGAGAGAGTAGTCAATTGGAAGCTAGACATTGGGGCTTTGAAGACCAAGGGGGTTCCCAAGGCTCCCAAGTGCTGAGTCTGAGCTCTCAGGTATCACGGTGGTGTCAGATTTGTTTTCTGGGAAATATTTGAACTAATTTTATCAGCAGCATTTCTCTCGGGCTATTTACTACCTGAATATTTGTCAGGGCCTCTGGAGGAGGCAGCCAAACATGTACATCTGCAGTTCGTGCTATTTGGAGCACAACTTGGGTGGGGACGTCTCTCTGGTAACAGGGGTGGGGAGCTGACAGTAGATGTTGCTGCGAGAAAGATGGGATTTCAGGAGCTGTCATCGGGATTGCGGCGTCTGGTTGCAGTCGATATTTTTCCAAATGCCAGCCACACAAGGATTTAAAAGAATGTGCAAAGAAGCATGTGGCGTGCTCCTCATGAAGCAGAAGCAGGCTGAGTGGCTCGCTTAACACGGCGCGCCCTCCCAGCCAATCACAAGCCCAGGCACCCTGGCCCCTTCCCTGCAAGGCCTTGGCCACATGCCCTCCTGTACAATTGTGAGGAGATTGGATGAACCACGCTGCTATTTAAAGCACTCTTCCATGGCGCTCTTGCAGTTGCAAGATTTCCCAAGAGGCAGTTGCCAAGAGTATGCTCTTCCCCACTGGCTTTTAATTTGTAAATTCTAATGGGCTCCCCTTTAGATATGGCAGCGGTGGTAGCCCTCCTTGAGGTGGCCAGAGGCGCTCCTGTGGAAATCTTCAATGTATACTCTCTGCCACAGAAGCAAGATGATCAAATCCTCTCCCAGTCATCCATGTAGCTGGCAGAAATTCTGGTTTCAAAAGAGATCTGTTATCACCCATGATCTTACAGGAACTTGAAAGCCACACAATTTTGCTTAAGAGTAAACCACCCTTACGAATGAAACGGAAATAGATCCAGCGCGGGGGCCATATTTCTTTTTATGTTTTTACCCACCCTTATCATGCAAACCATGCTGGCAGTCTTCCCAGATTCTTAACACTGCCTTGACACTCTTCTCTCCCCCTCCTGGCATAACAGCCCTATTTGAATTATTAATTCTAGAACACCCCCTTCCTCTCAACTTAGGAGGCAGACATAACCACCCAATCTGAGCACCAAAAAGTAACCAGCACTTTCCTAGGAATGCATGCTATGAATACTATTTTGGCATCAATTACAGGAGCATTACTCTAGAGTTACTGAATATCCCTCCTATGGGTAAAACTGAACGTGGACTCGCTAAGCGGTTACCCTTAGCTTACATAGTGAGCTGCGGATATTTCTAAACAAATGCCACACACTTTCTTCATTAAACTGAAGAGCTTCAAAGACAGAAGGACCCGACTACCTTTCGCTTCCAAATTTTGTCCCTCCATTCTCTTCTTCAGAGCCCTATGTTGCCTGCTGGGCTGAAGCTGACATGGTCACTTCCCTCACAGATGTTTTGGACACTGCTGGGAGGTTTCCAGATCAAAGCCCAAGAAGCTCAGAATCCATGCCGTATACCATCCCCAGGGCTGCCCTTCCTATGCAGGCTCCTGACTGGCTTGAGTCTCTCCCGTCCCTTTTCTTCTGAGGACTTATACCGTAGAATGGCGTTTGTCCTGCCCACCACACTTCTTCAGTGCGGTACTGGATGCTTCCTCTCATCTTTGTGCCTTTTGATATTCCATTGGGTGACCAGGTCACTATCTTTTTCATAATCCTGTTGCTAGATACTCATTTGTTTCCATCTGGAAGCTCTTATAGTGCTGGTATCAGCTCTCTTGCACATGTAACCTAGTTCACTCATGCAAGAGTTTCTGAGGATTATTATTTAGAAGTAGAAATGCTATCTTTCAAGAGGAGTGCCTGTCTAAATAGATAACACAAAACTGCTTTTTCAAAATGGCTGCCTCAAATAATGTCTATTGATCCAGAGTGTATAAGCCTGCCACATAGCCGATAAGGTACATTCACAGTCCTCCCAAGCACAGCCTACTGAAATTCTAGTGGGAAGATTGGATCGGTAAAGATTTGCTTAAGAGTAAAGCACCCTAACGAATGAAACAAATGTCCACTTTCTCTCCTCCCTCTTCTCCTCTGTCTGGCTCTCTCATTGCTTCCTGCCTCCATGGTTCTGTCAATGGCTCCACGGAAGCTGCCCAATTCCTATTACATTCTTGAACATGTGTGGGCATCTGTTCCCTCCTCTAGAAGTCTATTCTCTGCGTGGGCAAGGGTTGTCTTCTGGAAAACATCTCCAAGGATCTACCTTTTCTAGGAAGATGAACCAATCACATGCAAGTAAGGACTGTTATTATCAAGAACCAGTTTCTCTGTGCCCTCGGGTATTTTACTGAATGTGCATCCTGTACGTGCCTGATGCCCATGTAGGTCAGAATGAACCATCATGCAAGTGCTGGGAACCAATCTGGGTCTTCTGCAAGAGCAACAAGTGCTATTAACCACTGAGAAATCTCTCCCTTCTGAGAGTCTCAAATCTTTACAATTTTTCTCCAGCTTATGTAGGCATGAACTGCTGGTGTCTTATACAAAATGTCTGGGCACCACTATTTCACCCAATACATTTTGCCTAATTTATTCAATTAGCAGGTAAATGGCTGCTCTACACAAGGCACTGTCCTGGTCCATTGGCCCTTTGGAACCAGTATTCTACTGGACTTGCATTTCCACTGGGGTGTCCCATTGTTCTGATAGACACTGTTCTTATAGCCTATAGCCCCAAGCCTTGACAGACAGCAAACAGAGCAGTCTGCTCATTCCACTGCCTTAGATAACAGTTTTCCTACCACTATGTGGCATTTCTATCAAGTATTTCCATGTAATTGTATGTACCTGGGTGTGCTCCCGCAATTTATATTTTGACTTCTTAAAATCTCCTACACAGAGGTTAAAAAAATCAGAATAATTCTTAAAGAGTGGTACAGTGTAGAAGACAGATTTCATATTCATTTGGGGTTGGGGTTTTGTTTGTTTATTGAGACAGTGTCTCCTTTTCAGAACTTTCTGTATAAACCAGGTTAGCCTCAAACTCACAGAAACACACCTGCTTCTGCTTCCTGAGTTCTGGGATTAAATAAAGGCACGTGCTAGCATGCCTGACAGATTTCATATTCACACTCGTATCAAATCAGATATTAAGGTACATTATTACTACCTTAATACAGTAGTATCCATTTTATACTTGTGAAGTTCAAGGCTCAGACAGTGTAGGCAACTTGCCCAAGATCACTCAGCTAGTAAATTATTTGTCCAAGGTTATGTCCTTCATGTTTTTCTCGATAGTTTGACCCATCTTCTAACCCATAGGCTATTGCCTCTGTTACTATGTCCCACCAGCTTTACATCTGCCCTTTATTCTTTTTTTTTTCTTTTTCCGAGACAGGGTTTCTCTGTGTAGTTTTGGTGCCTGTCCTAGATCTCGCTCTGTAGACCAGGCTGGCCTCAAACTCACAGACATCCGCCTGGCTCTGCCTCCCGAGTGCTGGGATTAAAGGCGTGTGCCACTGCCACCCGGCCGGCCCAAATCTTTATTCCTAAATGTGCATCTATATCCTTTGGACCCTCTCTCAGTAAACTATCCCTTACTTAGGCTTCTGAATAGGAAGGTGTGACCCAGGCATGGCCCAGCTTTTACAGCTTTGCTGGTATCCTGAGACATCCAGTAAGTAGTACAAGCCATCTTCTGACCCTTCTTGGAGCCTGTCCTACATGATCCTGTCTTGTAGCCACTAGTGAGTTGTGGCTTGTTACATTTAAATTAATCTCACTAGGAACTGGAGAGATGGCTCAGTGAACACCTACTATTCTGGCAGAGGGTCCATGTTCGGTTCCTGGCCCCTATGTTGGGTACCTCACAACAGTAGCTCTACTTCCAGGGTGTCCACCACCCTCTTCTGAACTCTGCAGGCACCTGAACTCACACATGCATAGTCACACACACACACACACACACACACACACACACACACACGAAAATTAAAAATAAAACTTTCAAATATTAAGTAAAATTAAGATAATCCAAATGAAGTTCGGTTCCTCAGCCACACTAATCAAATCCCAAGCGGCTACTGTGTGAGATGGTATAGGCTCCAGATAATTTCTATCAAGGCAGAATGATCCAGAGGACAGCGTCAATATGGCAGCTGTGGGGCTATAACTGGGTTTTATACACATGCATGTTTGAATTGAAGGATATGCACTGGGTCTATGAGTCTAAAAGCAAGATAAAACAGTAAAACACGCAGAAGATATGTGACTGGGATAAAAGAGAAGGGGAAGATGGATGTCTTTGCCTGTTTCCCTCCAAGCTCGTATTCTGAAACCCTAATCTCCTGAGTGTTGGTGTCAAAGGTAGAGTGTTAGGGGGGTGACTAGGTCGCGAGGGTGGAGCGCCTTCAAATGGAATTGTTGCCCTTATAAGGCGGATTCAATGAGAATGCGGTATCTGTAAACCAGAAAGAGAGCCCTCTCCAAGAAAAAGACAGTGTTGTTGGCTCGACTTCGGATTTCCCAGCTAGAGCCATAAGAGGTAAGTGTTTATTGTTTAGTTATAGTTCTCTTATGGTAGCCAGCACAAATTAAGACTAAATAGTCGACTAACGTGCAAAGGTCAGGCGCCGGGAAAAAGGTGATATAAACTGGATTTGTAGGCCAGTTGCACAGTGGGTGGTCCCAAAGGCACATCCAATCTGTGGTTGAATACTCCTCGGCCCTGTCTTGGCTTAGTGGCTTTGTGCAGTCACTCAGATCTCTCCTCTAAGAAACGTGAAGGGCGACGATGCCTCTTCTGCAGTGTGTCATGGGGATTAAAGTATAAAAAGAAGTGTGACCAGCACAGAGCAAAGTCATTTCTCAGTCCACGTGAAGGCCTGGGTCTAGGACTCCCTATAGAGACCCAAAGTGGCTATCTTTTTTTTTTTTTCCTGCTATGACAAAATATTTAAGAGAAAAAAAAATGTTTTCAGAAGGAAGATTTCTCTCGGGAAAATAGTTGCGAAGGTCTGAGTCCACTCTGTGGGCCCCAAGGCGAAACAACACATCACTGTGGCTACAGTGCCTGACAGTGCTCACTTCATGGCAGCCAGCAAACAGTGAGAAGAGCTAGCCTGTGTTCTCTGGCTTCCTCTTCCTTCCACTTCAGTCCACCACACAGCTTACTGGAAGGTGCTGCCCACATTCAAGGTCCCTGCCCCCGCCGCCCCGTCCCACTCACTGTTGTTAATCATCTCTGGAGACCCCTAAAACTGTGCTTTCCCAAGCTAGATAACTCTCACTACACTCAGGTAGACAGTGAAGATTATCTGTCATAGCCACACTCAAGTGCCTCCTGTAAAATGTCATGGCATTTGCATGTGCGCTACACATATCCTCTCCCATACTCAATCTCCGGGGTACTCATAATACCAATATAATGTCAGTTCTGTGTAACTCGTGGTTATACTGTGGTGTTCAGGACTAAGGTGGGTGGGCTTCAGTATATGTTGAGCACAGATGGGATTCTTTTGACTCAAGGTTGGTTGAATCCACAGATGCAAAAAAATCTACAGAGAACAGACCCCGACTGTGTGTCCCCTGTAACAGGTACTCCCCAGAATGACTAAATGTTTGACACAACAATGGTGTTCAGGAAAGACAAGACGATCAGTTTGGGGTGTTTATTAGGCACTTCCTGTTCCTTGTTGTCATAAATGACTTGCTCTGGCTAACTATCTCCTGCTTGTGCCTCAGTGGCCAGACTCCAGGGAGATTACTCCTGTAGATGTAACCAACCACCCTATTAAATAATAAACACAAAGCCAATGTAAGGATGAAAGCCCAAAGAGGTCAGAGCTAAGAGTCTTACCCGCTTTTCCGCCAGCTAGCTTCTCCCGCCAAGAGACCTCTCCGAAAAGGAACTACTCCCTGTGTGTTCGTCTTTAAATAGGAGTTCTGTTCTGCCTTCTCATTGGTTGTAAACCCAACTACGTGACTGCCTCATTACTGCCTGTCTGTATAGACCTCCAGGTTTTCTATGGTTGGTATTGAGATTAAGGGCGTGTGTCTCCAATGTTGGCTGTATCCTTGAACACACAGAGATCTACCTAGTTCTGCTTACCAAGTGCTGGGATTAAAGGCGTGGACCACCACCGCCCTGGCTTTCACTATGGCTTGCTAATAGCTCTGACCTCTAGGCAACTTTATTTATTAACATACAAATAAAATCACATTTCAGTACAAATAGAATACCACTATATACTCCTGTCTCCTTATTTTCCATATAGCTAAACTCAGAATCCACTGAGTGAGTCAGTTGGTCTTTCATCCTAACCTCTCTGATACATTTTCTATATGTATTACAACTTATTGGGCCACCATTGGTCCCTGGCTTCTTTTTACAAAGCTATTTTAGCCTCCGGGCTCTCAGGTTCATCTCTTCATGGACCTGGCCTTTCTCTCAGTGAGTGTGCTGGAACTAGTTTTCCCAGGTTTTGGCTGCCTTCTCGCGGTGAGGACCAGGGCACTGTAGACCTGGTCAAGAGCCTCCTATGTGCTGTGTGCCATTTAAAGTTTTCCATTAGCTTGCAGCACAGAATGGGTCTAGTTATTGAGTTGACTCTAGTATTTGAAATGCTTAGAAACTTTTTCATTATCTGGATAAGAACTAACAGTGATAGAAGTTTTTTGTTTTGTTTTGTTTTAAGATTTATTTCTGCTGGGTATGGTGGTACATGTCTTTAATTCCAGGACTTAGGAGGCAAGGCAGGCCAATCTCTATGGGCTCAAGTCCAGCCTGGTCTACATGGCAAACTCCAGGACTGCCAGGACTACATAGGCTTAGACAGAAGTATTCTTTATATACTATTCCCAACAGGTCAAATGATGCTGTTTTATCTTTCTTAATTTAAAAAAAAAAAAGTTTAAGCCTGGAAAGGTGCATCTATATTAAGAACACTTGCTGCTCTTACAAAGGTCCTAAGTTCAGCTCCCAGCACCCATACCAGACAGAGCACAACAATCTGTAACTTCAGTTCCAGGTTCTCTGATGCCCTCTTCAGGCCACTGTGGGTACTTGCACACATGTGGTGCGCATGCATGCATGCATGCATATATATATATATATATATATATATATATATATATATATATATATATATTTATATACATACACATAAAAAAAAAATAAATAATAAATGCTTTTTTTAAAAAAATTCTAACAATTGAAAAAAAATTCTAACAACTGAAGAAGAAGTGGAAGGAAATTGGCAGTGTGAAAGCAAATCCAGTTTCCTGTGACCCTTTTATCCAACCAGAGAGATGACATAATACCAAGGCACGGAAGGACTTAAGACCAAGTAAAGAGGTCAGGTTATTCACAAAGCCTTATTCTTATCATCATTAACATAACCAGCAAGTAGGGGATTTTTATGTGCATTCAGCAATCATAACATGCCACAAGTAGTCTTTTATGTCTCAGTTGGTGAAATCATAAAGAGGTTGTTATTCTACAAAACGGCTTTTCACAGAAACCTAATTCAATTTTAAGAAAATGAACATGATGGAAAATACCTGTTCCTGTTCTTTCAATAGCTCTGTCCTCCTCCTCCTCCTCCTCCTCTCTCCCGCTCTGAGTCAAACTTCCTTTATCCTTCCCTAGAAAGCCTCAGGAGTTTCCAGGTTGTCTCAACAAACAATTGTCCCTTATTGTTTGGTTGGCAGCTTCTGCCAGAGAGCGAGAGAGCGAGAGAGCGAGAGAGCGAGAGAGCGAGAGCGAGAGCGAGAGCTTTGGGGGTGATTGAGGGTATAATAAATGTATGGAAAGTTACAGTTCCTGGTAAGTTGTATGGCTGAGAGGGTGCGTGCACACGAGCTCTGTCTTTCTGATGCTTGCTGTATGAACACTCTGGGAATAACCCTGGCCTTTCCTTTACCTTGATGCCTGCCTGTTCCTGCTGCTGCACACGGGATGTTTGCATCTGTTAATGTTATGGAACTTTCAAATATCTTCACATCCGGTGGTAGGGGAAGAGTGGAGTGAATAAGATCAAGATCCATTACTTGAAATTCCAAAGAATCAATTAAACTATCACATTAAAAAAAAAAAAAAAAACCCTAACACCAGAGTCAAAACAAAATCAAACCAGACGTGAAAAGTCGCGCTTTGGTTAGAACTGCTGTCTGATTTTCCTGTGCTCTGCAGAGCTCGGAAGGATTCAGGATGCTAAGAGTTCCTTGGGGTAACAGCCAGTGCTCACGTTGTCTAAATTTTTCTTTTCAATGTCAATGTCTGCACCATGATCGAGGATGGTGTCCGCTCACCTAGTGAATCTCAAATGATGACATCTGATGCCATGTGACAGTGAGGTTGTTGGAAGGGCATACAAATAATCAACAATGTAAGTAGCTAAAATAAGCCCTTCATGTGGATTACTGTGCTTATGCTACAATCACGAGGTGATTACTAATCGTTACAGAAAGCTGAAGAAACTGAAGATAATAGCAAATACCCACCCCAAATCGTGCAGCTCATAAGAATAAGGGCTAGGTCCACTGTCTCAACCGGACAAGCCCACAGTCAGGTGGTAGAGATGGGCTTTTGAGTCATCCCAGCTGATCCTAATGATAATTCACCAATTAGTTACTGCTAAGTGATTACAGATTTGTCTTCCAAACTAGGAACACTTTGAAAATGGAAGTGGAACTATTAAAAAAAAATATGCCAGGATGACTGGCATCAATGGGGACTGTTTGGGGGAAACGCAGATTGCTTGTAAGTAGTTACTAGGAGTCTAGCACAGTATTTTTGTTGAAATGCTGCCGCACGGGGTATCATAGTCCCCAGCAAGCCACACATTGCATTCCACTTTAGGTTTTCCTAGGTAAGCCCAGGCCACTGTTCTGTTTTTTTAAACTTCTTTTTTGAAAATAGATTTTTTCATACAATATATTCTGATTATGATTTCCTCTCCTGAAACTCCTCCCAGATCCTCCCCCCACCTCCCTACTCACCCAAATCCACACCCTGTCTTTCGTTAGAAAATAAACAAGCATCTAAAAATAATGGTAATAATAATAATAATGAAATAAGATAAAATAAAAACAAACCAGAAGAGGACAAAACAAACAAACAAACAAAATTCAGAGAAACACATATAGAAACATTGTTGCCTTCACAATAAAACATTAAAACAAAATGTTCTATACTCCAAAAAATGCAACATGCCTCACACTGTCCAAAAACTCCAATTTTAACAGGCAGGCTTTATTTTGCTTTTAATATAGCAGTTATACATAATGCTAAAAGAAATCTTTCAATGAAGTTTTAACTTTATCTTTTATTACTTTTATACATTTACATGTGTTTGCACACACACATGCACACTATGGCATGATTATGGGGGTCAGAGGGCATCTTCAGTTCTCACCTTCCATCCACTATGTGGAACTCTGGGTCCAACTCAGGTCGCCAGCCTTGGCAGCAAGCTCCCCTAGCCACTGAGGCATCCCACCAACTCTTAGCTTTTTTTTGGTAATGTAACACAGAATAGTGCATGAAGAATATGTTAATTAGGGCTAAAAGAGATTTTTGCATATTTCCAGAGTGTGTATATGTGTGTTAATGTGTGTGTTATTTATGAGTGCTTATTCACCCAAAATCTGTTTCTCACTATTGCTTCAAGGAAGGAAAGCATCTCAAAATTAAGACTGAATGGGAGACACAGGATGTCTCTTTTTTTCAGACCAAAATGTTTTGCTATGACTATGTTTTATTTCTTGAGTGGGAAGAAAACTAAACAAACAGACAAACAAAACAAGCACTTTGGACTCGGTGCGGCTTCACTGTAGTCAGGGAGAGAGTGCTGTGATGGCTGTGATGACATGAGAATAACTATCACCGTATTAGTGACAATACTTCATCTCTGAAGAATGACTGACATTTTAGAGGAGTATCTGTAATCCGTGGGATTTGAGCAAAACAACAAAAAATGAGAAAAAAAAAAAAAACAAAACCCAAACTCAAGCAGTGCAGACATCTGAGGTCAAGACGTTCATTCCTGCCAGAAATGGTCTCTCAAGCTAGCTACTCTAGCATGCCTACCTTTTTTCCATGTATGAGCTCACATGTTCCTTAAAAACAGGCATTCAAAAATATGTTTACTCTCCAACAATATGAGTAGGACAAAGACTGCAAAAATATGCAACCATTTCCAAATGTCATTTTTTAAGCAAGAACATGTATTTGAGTAACTCAGAGCCTCAAGGCATGTGGGCATTTCTGCACTCTATAGTTACATACACAAAACTTCCATAGTTGAATAACTCTCTGCTTTTCCATTCTTATACCATAACATCCTGTAGCCATCAGGTATTGCTGTCTTGATTTATGAAAGGGAACCTCACCTGACTGGGTGATCTCACTTTAAGGAGCTTCAGCACAAGTGTGTCAGACCAGTTAACTTAGTTCATTGGCCCAAACTTTTGTCACGTGTCTGTGTGAGGCACCCTTTCGCAATCCCCTTTTGTCTTTTATAAATCGAGACAATGCATGACGGCTAGAGGGACATTATGGTATAAGAGTGGGAAAGCAGAGGGTTGAAGCCTGTGGGTCCCTGAGGACTCTGAGAAGGCAAAGGAGGACCTCTTCTGAATAACAAATAATCTAGTAGGGTATCAGTGGTGACTTATGCCTATAATCCCACCATGGGGGAGGCTAGACAGGAAGAGCCAGGATTGATGGCTAGCTGGGGTACAGAGTGAGTTGAAGGCCACCCTGGGCCACATAGCAAGTCTGTTTCAAAAACAAAATGAAAGAACAGAATAGAACAGAAAAAGAAACAAAGAAAGAAATTGCCCATGTACCTATCTTTAAGCCACTGTAACTAATCAAGCCTTGCCATTGACAACTAAACACGATTTCTAACTAACTCAGTTATCTCCTTCCTTTGAGAGAAAGGAGATACCATGGCAGGGTCTGGAGAGGTAGGTCAGTGGTTAGGGTCATAGTCCAGTGTCTCACACCCATGTCAGGAGGCTCGAGATAACCTGTAACTCCAGCTCTAGGGGGTTTGAAGCTCTTTCCTGGCCTCCAAGAACACCTACATTTATATGCATGAATATAAACACACACACACACACACACACACACTTAAAAATAAATCTTAAAAATTTGCGGAATCAGATGGCCGTTCATCACAGCCCCAATCTATGCCCTTCGCTGTATCTGGTTTGTCTTTTTCACTTCTGATCAATTCTGATTGCAAGAGACCCTTCGTCTTTTAAGATAATCCACATCCTGACTCTTCAATTCCTTATAGTCTAGCAAAGTTCCCACTTTTTGTGAACGAGCTGTCTTTCACTTCCTAGGAACCTCAATTCGTAATCATTTGCTCGTAAGATAACTCTTTGGGACGTTAGCTCAGATAATGTGACTGTCGCTGCAGTTGCTGGAACTGAAGTCAGACACGAATGAGCTTTCCTGCTTGTTTATCTTCCGCACGGGGTGTCTCCCCACACTCTGAACGCATGCTTCTGTGTCATAGATGACAGTCTTTGAGCACCCTCCTTTCATTCCTTTGCAAAGGACAGGAGCACAAGGCTCAAATAATTGGGGTGGGGTGGGGGGAGAAAAGGAAGAAAAGGGACAAAATAAAAACCATATTTTTAATAAAAAAGGTTTTTCGAAGCTTTGGAAAATGTTGTGTTCACTCACATAAGGCCCTACTGGTTTGAAAATATTTTACTATAATTTTTTCTTCAAAATCCTGACATGCAAAGTTGAACAGGGCCTTTTGACACAGAGATAACCAAAGAGTAATATTCCATTGAATACGTACCCTGTGGGGATCATAATATTGCATGATTGCTTGAAATCCACAGGCTGATCTGATATCATCTTCCCAAATATGCAAGTATTCCTTTGTTTTCTGATTTAGAGATATTCCCTTGCTTTGGGGCTTAACCCTTCAGTTGCTACTCTTGTTATGGGACATGATTAAGATGAACAGGGGACTTGTTGCAGAATATTCCTTTACATTGTGTGAAGATGTGTCACTGTGATTGGTTTAATAAAGAGCTGAATGACCAATAGCTAGGCAGGAAGAGGTTAGGTAGGACTTCCGGGGACAGAGAGGTCTTGGGGAAGAAGAAAGGCCAAGTTGCCAACCAGATGCAGAGGAAGCAGGACATATAGGAGGAGAGGTAAAAGCCACCAGCCACAGGACAGCATGTACATTAGCAGAAATGGGTTAATTTAAGTTATAAGAGCTAGTTAGAAAGAAGCTTAAGCTAAGGCCAAGCTTTCATAATTAATAAGTCTCTGTGTCATGATTTAGAGGCTGGTGGTGCAAAAAAGCCTGCTACAAGGCTGCCCTTCCTGAGCCTGTTCCAAATCTTTGGTGGGAGGCCCTGAGTCTGTCAACTTCTCTCCTAACAGAATCACAAAACACAAATGTCATGTTACCTCTTGCCTTCCTTTACAACATATAATACACACCATACACATACACACACACACACACACACACACACACACACACACACACACTACCACCCCCACACCACACATACCACGGCACAAACATACCACATATACCAAACACACCACACATACCACACCACACATATTATACATCCATACATATACCATACACATCACACACATACACACACACATCACACACAGACATACACACATACCACACACACATATACATACCACACACACACATACACAACAAACACAATACACACATGCACCATACACACATATCTCACACACACACACACACACACACACACACACACACACACACCACATACACCCCCATACACTCCACACATATATACAGCCCTTTTTATTTCCTATGAGAAACTGTGAAAGAACAAAGAATTGCTTTTTCAGAGCATGCAATGATATGTTTAAAAGTTCGTCAACGTCCCCCTTAACCAAAAACAACCAACCAAACAAAAACCTGGCAATGAATCTAAACAATTGAAGAAAATTTAGAGGAAAAATACTCTTAGGACTTCTTCCTTTGTAACGTGCTGTAAATCAAAAATACACAAATGGTCTGGAAGTGATTACAGGCTATGGGACAAAATATTCCTAAGCAGACTTTGCCAACAGGGGCCTCGCTGCTCCCCTCCACGCAGGGGATTTGGGAAGGTGAGGGTCCACTGCTGCTAGAGAGGTTAGTGCCTCTGCAGTTTGCATGGGAAATGCCCCCCGGAATCAACTCTGAGCCCAGGACCCTCTTTACAGAAGCTGCTCTTGTAACTCAAGGTGCCTGGCGGTGTCCCTGCGATTCTCATTGTACTTGTCCTTCCAAACAGGATCCCCGAAAGAGGAGGGAGCCCAAAAGCGCACGCTTCTAGAAGTGTGAGTCATTTTTGAATTGGCCCCCACTGCTCAGATAAAGCCCAGAGCTACCCCAGCTTCTCAATGGCTGTCAGAAGTGTGTCTTTGTTTTGGCTGTCCTCAACCATTTCCTGGGGGTAAAGTTTGAACTTTTTCACTCTCAAAGTGATTCCACCCTTGAGTTGGAGATTTTCTTCAGTTCACAGAACATCAAAAATTATGCTTTACTTGATGGAGAGGCGTGAGGAGCCACGGCCAGCCAGCTCAAAGGGACACTGCAATGCCATCTTATAATTAAGCAGAGCACCCGCTGGACCGCATGTTACAACAGATGTTTCCTGGCCCCAGGTACTAAGCCAGCACACAGTAAAACTGCCCAGAGCCATCTGAGCCAAGATGGGTCAGTGTCTGCACCCTCTTGTCTAGTGTCTCTTACTGTAATTAGAGAATGAGGCTAGCTTTTGGTCATTAATTCCATTTGAAAAAATAGCCATGGCTAAATTAAAAATGAAAAGAAGAAGAAGAAGAAGATCAGAACGTTCCACAAATTGAAAAGCCTAACAAGAAAACAGATTATTTATTGATGGTGTGTTATTTCTATTAGTGTATAAATTCTGTATGGTGCCTTTTCTTCAACATTATTTGAAGAATTTTTACTCTGTTTATAAAGTGGCTAAAACTAGTTAGCACTTGATCTTTAGGCTGGAAAGGAGTTATAGATTGGTCAGTTCCAGGAAATCAGACTCAGAAATGCAGAGGCCAGTTGGTAAATGAACAAAGCGGCCATGGCAAGAAGGATTATTTTGTCCTAGTTTTCCTTCATTTTATTACTTTCAAAAAGAGACCTGAAGATAAAGAGACTCTGGACTCTGAGGAGCCAGCAGCCCTGGCCAGGCTGGCTCTCAGATGGCGGGTGGTCCATATGCTGCTTGCATCATGGTGTACAGATGCCACTCTAAGCCTGTCCAGCGATGCCCACCCCCTGCTCTTCTCCAGCAGCTCCAGGGCCCCTCACAACCACCTGGGGCAGACCAGAGCACTTCCTGCATACTCTCTTACAAAGGACACTACCCATATTTTACTGGTTAAATATGTTTAATTTTTCCCAGCACAGGTTCCGTTGATAAATAGCCACTGATCTTTTTTGTCTGAACAAAGCAGACAAAAGGGCAATAGAAAGTTATAAGCCCACTGGATCCAGGAGCATCCAAGCCTTGTTAGAGGAGACTGCTGCTTGAATGGAGGGTGGATGTGGGACCTACATGGCCAGATCTTCTGACTTCTTACATAAAGTTTCCCAGTGCTGCCTCATTTAAATGCTGTTGGGAGGAACAAACATTCCCTAGGTATTCCAAGTCTATGGACATTTCCATTTCTGAGACAGAGAATAATAGTCAAGTAGCAGTCATTTGTCCAAAGGTCATTCAAATGATTAGTCTCAGAGCCAGAGTTAGAACCTAGAGCCCCATTCCCCACCCGGTGAAATATGACTTTTTTAAAACAGGTCCCACCATACCATGGAAAACCCCTGAAGAAGGAGACGAAGACATCACAGAAGCAGGGATAAGAATTGTTTTATATTATTGTTCTATAGATATATCCATGTATACATGTGTATGTGTAGGCCAAAGGTTGATATCCTGTTTTCCTCAATTGCTCTTTCTGTTTTTTTTTTAAAGATTTATTTATTTATTATGTATACAGAAGAGGGTGCCAGATCTCATTACAGATGGTTGTGAGCCACCATGTGGGTGCTGGGAATTGAACTCAAGACCTTTGGAAGGGCAGTTGGTGCTCTTAACCTCTGAGCCATCTCTCCAGCCCCGCTCTTTCTGTTTTTTTATGTTTATTTTATGTTATGTGGATGAGTGTTTTGCCTGCATGTACATATGTGCACCCTGTGTGTGTAGGTATCCACACAAGTCAGGTGAAGGCATAGAATTCCCTGAATCTGGAGCTACGCATGGTTGTGAGTCACCATATGGATGTTGAAAACAGAACAGGTCCTCTGCAAGAGCAGCAAATTCTCTTAACTGCTGAGCCATCTCTCCAGGCCCCTACCATATTTTCTAACAGAGAGTCTCCCAGTGAATCTATACACGTGTGTGTGTGTGTGTGTGTGTGTGTGTGTGTGTGTGTGTGTAGGCCAGTTTTCCTCAATTGCTCTCATTGATCTGACATAGCTACTAGCCATTGAGTTGCAGAACTCTGCCTGTCTCTGTGCCCTTTCCCAAATCTCTGGGACTATAGACCCATGTGACCATGTCCAGCTTTTTACGTGGTTGCTGGGGATCTAGACTTGGGTCCTCATGCTTGTCAGCAGGCATTGCACGGGCTCAACCATCTCCCCAGCAATAACAGTTAAACTGTAATAATAGTTCTTTACAGTAATTTTTTTCTCCTACAACAGAGAAGTGAAACATTACATTCAAAGCTGACATTGAAGAAAAGATAAGGAAGTTCAAAAGATAGTTAGGTCATTGTACAACTGTAGGAAAAGGGTGATCCTATGAGGGTTGGAAACTACCTCCTAAACAAAGAAAGGAATAGAATTCCCAGAGATGGAGGAGTTTAAAATGTCCTGCGGTGAAGGTGGCTCACTGCATTACCAGATCCTCTCCAAGTCTAAAGAAAGAACACTGTTAGGAGTGATCTGGCTATTCCTGGATTCCTTGGTTTATTTGGTCCTAAGACTAATCTATCCTTGTCATAGTTATTCCTTACCTTTGTTGTTAAGCAGGGCTGTGCCTAAAGAGAAGTATTTAACTCACATTGTACTATGGATCAGCATCCCCAAACTTCTTACCTTTCCATATGACTTGACTTCTTACCACCGATATTGTTTATTTGATTTTTAAAAAATGAATGTGCTCTTTTCTCTTAAGTAAAGAAAGGCTAACCATCGATGTGTGTTGGGATTGGAGTTCCATTAATGAGTAAAGTAGTCTTGACCTAAACGCTCTACAGACCATTAATATACACAAGCAATTTCAATAAGAAGAGTTAGAAATACATGACGCACACACTCAATTGTCCTTGGGTCAGATGGAAGTAGGAAGGAAAGGGTTACATGAAGGGAGAAGGGTGTGAGAGCCAGTTTTGGTGCAGAGACTATGCAGGCCACAAAGGAGGTGAGGATCACGTATTCATCAGAAGCTGCTTAAGTAGAGATGCCATGCATGACTTGAGAGCATTGAGACGTTGCTACAGCTTACTTGTGTAAGGCACTTTGTAATTTGGCTTCATTTAGTTCTCATCAGTTCATTTTACTCTTATTCCTTCTTCATGCCAAACCTCTGAGATAGCTGTCAGTGCTGTTCCATTATATGGCTGAGGAAACAGTACAGGTGCCTTGCTGAAGTTCTTAGGGAGAAGCTTATGGTCATCTGAGGACATACTTTAATTACTCTGCTTTGCCAAAATCAGATGAGTGATACAAACAAGGCCCCCTTTCTTTCACAGCCTCAAGGTAGGCTGAGTGGAAGAGAGGTCATCACCCAAACATGACTCCAATAAACAGAGATCCGACGGCACCATAGCACGAGGATCATTAAAACTCGGGCTGGTCAGAGTAGTTCTGACACAAAGGTCTCTATGTGTGAGTGACCATGACTAGGCCAGGGAAGAAGAGCCGTTGCATATGTTGACACAGTGGTAACCCTGCCATTCCCTCCCTGATGGGCAGCCAGAGCTGGTGGTCCAAGATTTAACCAAGAAATGTCTTCCCAATTCAAGTCAGTTTGGGAAGAAGATGGAGAAAAAAAATATATTGACTCAGCATCTTAAACTTAAAAGGTTTAGGGAAGCAATTTCCACTCAAAATGCAATCCTTCAAGCCATTCAGGGGCAGGAATATTTTACCACCCCACTGCTCACCCGTAACTGCCCCATGATCTTTTCTTAAAGTCTTCCTCTCCCCTCCTTCCTTGCTGGCTGAGCTTCAGTCCTTCAGCACTTAGCTGCTAGCCCTCTCTCGAGTTGACTATGATGCCCCAGTCTCTCCAAAGCTAAATGCCATGGATAGTTCCCCATTGTCTAAAACAATTCCCACCTTCGCGTGCGAATGCAGGTTGCTCACAGTCGTTTGGCATTCATTCCGTATTCACAGCTTCTGAGACCCCAAATTGTGCCAGGTGGTTTCACGGGCCCTGGTCTTTTGCCAGCATGCATGGCCCCCTCCTCCTGTGTGCCCTCCCCAGTCCAGTCAGTGAATGCCTACTCATCTTTAAATACATATATCAGAACATCTGAGAAACCTTTCATGACCTTTCCCGTCCGAGTCTGTGTCCCCAACTAGACTGTTTGTTATGGAGCCTGTCACCCCAAATGAATTTTACTCATTAGCATTTGTGTCTCCTCCCTTGCCTCTCCATCTCGCATCCCTCCCTCTCAATGCAGTGACAAAGGAAATGGGCTCAGTAAAAACTGTTGCCCATAAGAGACTTGAAGGCGACTGTCACTGTCATGGCCACTGACCCATGGCTAGTTCATTCTCACAGGAGGATACCTTATTGGTAGGTGCTGCTTTGGCTGTCTAACATGATAGAAGGGGACACAGCCAAGCTCCTTGCTGATTCCAGCACAAAGAGGTGTCCCTCTAAAGTGAGAGGCGCAGAGGAGAGGCCTAAGAGTCTTACAGTGTGTTTGCTGTATCATCCTTGGATGCAAAAGACTGGAAAGGTAGTACGGGCCGAGTCACTTATCTCTGAGAGTTCTGACAAGTTTTCTGGGGGAAAAAAAAAACAAGAGAAATGAATAAAATTAAAAAATGTGTGGTAAGAAAGTTAGAGAAAGGAAAGGCCCACATTTCCGCTAGGGAATAGGAAGTGGTCTTGTCTTCCGCAGCAGGGCTGTCTAATAAATCTGGAGAGTTTTATTGACTTCATAGGCGCAAAAATAACCACCCAGAGAAAACATCGGGTTTCACTTATGTTTTTGGAAAGTAATTTCTCACAGACGCGAGGTTAAAAGAAAGTGGTTGCACGGGCCTCAGCTGCGGTGGTGTGTCTTCTGGTATGCGTAATGCAACTGGATCTGAGTTCTGGGACGATGCCCAGACTCAGGGGCTAAAGCCTCTGCTGAAAGCACTGAGGACAGAGTGTTGCCAACATTTTATGTATGCAACTGTAGATCGATTGTCTTAGTGCAAGCACAGACTTTGATCAAGAGTGTCTGGAGGGCGGGGTCTCATTAAATGATGTTTTCATCCCTTAATTCTACAGTTTTTATGTCTACTTGTTCCTAAGTCGACCACAGACCCTGAGTGTCCCTGACGCAGAGAAGCCCCTCCCTAAACCCATGTCTGGCTCTCAGGCTGCAGCAGTGACTGGCACTGAAGGAGGTTCCTGGGTAGAAAGGATACAGTCTGGGAGGTTTTACTCCACTCTATAGCTTTTGGTCTCATATTAGACCAGTCAGAAAGAAAACGCTAGACACTCTCTCCCTCCTGCCTTGTGTCTGTGATTCATTAGTAAGACTTGAAAACTTCCCCTGCACAAAGACAAGCTTTCCTGAGCAAAGGGCTGATAAGAGCATATGTCTGTAGGATGAATTCTCCCATTTAAAGATGTCTGGCCAAGACTGGAAAACTCAGCCAGGCTCAGAAAGTAGAAATTTGTTTCTGAAGTCCTTTCAAGTTGTCATAGAGTCATGGAAAAGACAGCATCTAAGTAACATTTCTAAGGCCTAACAAGATTCTGGTTCAAGTCTCCGAGTGAATCTTGCCCCACAGGGCAGAGGAGACATTTGTACCATCCTGTTTCTACAAAGCAATGGTAGTAAGCTGGAGTAGCCATCTTTCGGCCATCCCCAGCGGCAGAGCAGAGCCTGTTGGTGTGTGGGAGGGTGATTTACTCAGAGCCTCTAGGCCTGTCCACAAAGTTAAGACAGGGTCTGAGAATGAAAAGAACCCTTGCCCCGGGAAACAAGAAATAAATAAAATGTAATTCAGAATTAATCGCCTTATTTTAGAGATGACAAGAAACAAATTGGTGGTTTCAAAATGTGGGATTTCTTTAAAGTAGCAGAATCCCTTTTCAAAGCAAAATCTTGTCTAATAAAGTGGCAAACATTTACTGAGCCCTCAGCATGTGCAAGGTTAGGCAAAGCAGTTTGCATTGACTGTTATTTAGGAGCCTACCCTATTGTGAAATGGGCATTGTTACATGTCTACTTCACAGCTGTGGAAAACAAGAAGCCAGCCTGCTCCAGATTAAACTGTAGATAAACCTACTATATAAATAGGCAGGTCACCGTGAGGCTGCTCTGGTGGAATTAGGGCTGTAAGATCAGGGACCCTTGGCCCCGGCTGGCTTACTCCTTTGTTAACCTCTCTCTCCCTCTAGAGCCAAGCCCAAGGCTCTGTAGAGCAGCACCTCAGTTTCCTGACTGGATGAGCTCTCCAATCTCTCGTGGTGTCTGCACAGTCCCTGCTGCCCGAGGTGTAAACACAGTAACCATTAAACAACCTTCAATCACAAGTTGGCAAACCCTGTCTTTCACTAAAGGACAGGGTCAGCATCTCTTTCCATGTGCCTGAAAAGAATAGATTTTTTTTTTCAAACTGCTTTGATTAGATAGACATAGGATGAAACTGAAGAACTGTTCAGAGGTAGACCTGCTGGTCCTGTTAGGTCAAATGTGTTGCTTCATTCTAAACCACAGGCCCAAAGTCAGGGTCACTGTGCACTTCTGTACCAATTCTGTCACCAAGTATTCTACAAGTGACACACTTTCCTATTTAGTCTCTGATAAGCTGTCTAATAACTCCATCCAGAGACAAGTAAGAGGTGGGAGCTTTTTTATTTTATTTTTTTTATAGCTTTTACATTGACTAGTTGTCTGTCCACTTGCTGGCTCCCCCAGAACAGAGTTCATCAAGGAAAGAGGACACCTTTGATGTCTTTGTTAGCTCCTGACAAAGGCCAAAACTAACAAACAAACACACACCCAAAACAACAAGAACGACAGTGACAAGAAACTCCACGGGCTGAGGCTCTTTCCCCTGGCCACACCAGACCCCGCAGACTACTGGACCTCACTGTCAGTCACTTAGGCTGTAGAAGAAAAAAGAGTTTTCACCTTTATTTTCACAAGGAGTGTAAAGAGATATAAAATTATTGATGGGCAATCTGATGACAGCTATTAAAATGAAATGCTCAAACCCTTGACCTAATAATAATTCACCTACTGGGAATTCATGGTGGAGAAGTACGCTGTCAGCTGTTCAAAAAGTGCTCAAATGGAACGTGATGCTTGCAAGAATATGTGTTACAGGGAGTCTGGAATGCCCCAAACGCACTCACAGGAAACTAAATGGTTAAGGAGAATACGGTTCGGCCATACCGTGCAGCACAATGGAACCAGTAAAAGGTGAAAAAGGCATTTGCTACAGACTGACATGAGAAAACATCCAAGACATGCTGTTGAGAGTAGAATTCTTTGTTTTGTAAAATGTTAATGTGTGCCTTGAAACAAATCTAACTGCTTTCCTTAGCTATGTAGGATTATAGATTTTCCATTTCGTATGCGGCATATTTTTTTGTTTCGAGTCACTTTTGTGTGTGCATGTATATATGGATGCATAGATATACAGGGTCGCTTCTGTAATCAAAATAACAACCAGTGTTCCTACAGCTTGGTCCTCTGAGAGCCCATGTCGCAAAGTCTGGAAGCCTAGTCCAAACCTATTGACTTTGCTGGCAAGCAAACTGAGCTGACATTGGAGCAATGAGTCCACAGAGCTAAAAGGAAGAGCATGCATGAAGTTCTTCCAGCGTTCCGAGTTTATGAGCCATTGTCGCAACTATTACTCCAGAAGGAAATCCTCTTTAAGTGGGGAGCTGATGCGGATAAACTTGAACTTCGCAAGCTTGGGACTTGATGTTGTCGTCAAGAAAGTACAACTAATAGCCAGAGACAAACTAAGGAGACTTAGGCTGATGGGGACGTGCTGGAGGTAAAGGCATGTCCATAAAAGACAGAGGCATTTATATTCAATCATGTTTATGTGTGTGTTCCTGTGTGCATAGAGCACATCTGTGGGCGTGTCAGCCAGGCCAGAAGAGGAAGTTAGATCCCCTGGAGTGAACCTCCCCATATGGGTACTAGGAACTGAAGTCTTGGAAGAGCAGCAAACACTCTTAACCACTGGACCATCTCTCCAGCCCTGTGTTTAATCTTTATGCTTTCATCAAGATAAATGTGGTGTGTTTTCTCCAAGAGGTCACCATTCAGGGGCTCTATAGCTTAAACAATTAAGAGAACTCAATAAAGGGGATTCAAAATCCCAAACACACAATCAGGTCCCAGGCATTGGGAGGGGCCCTGAGAAGGAAGAGCCGTTAACCAAAGGTTCATTATCTTCACTGTAGGTGTCTCAGGGAAACCTCACTGCTGTGGCTCAGAGTTCTGCAACAAAGATAAGATGGGAGAGCAACAGCCACAACTCCCTTCCTTGAAGGATCATCCTTCAAACAGAGATTTATCCCACATGTGGCAAAAGCTGGAGGCCACACTCTAGTCCCGGAGAGACTGCAGCATGCCTTTGGGGTGCCCCGTGTCGTGCATGGAAAAGCTCGAGAGAAGCTCTGTTTGTTGACAATGGCAGACACCCAGTTCTTGATGCTCATAAAATTATGGCCGTCAGTGCTGGAAAAGATATATTAGGTCATCAATTTCGATTTGAATCCAAGGCAGGACGGTTCCCTTGTGCAGTCATTCTGAGCCTTTGTCTGGGCAGCTTTGAAATGTCTCTAGGGCCTAACTCTGGTCCTCGACTTCAGTTCCTGAGCAAATGTTGAATTGCGTGACTTCAAAGAAAAGAAAAGGGGCATTTTGGAGTAGGAGCCACACAGTACTTAATTATATCCATTCCTAGATTCCTATCAGCCGTTTCCACATGAAGAAAACAATTTAGTGTAAAGAAACACGTATATCTTTGCCGTAAAGTTACCATCAAGGAACAAATCACTGATTTTTTCCAGTTTCTTATATTTCAACTTTGGTGGTGAGGTTTTTTTTTTTTTTTTTTAGCTTTAAGGGGAAAAAAGCAAACTTACAGGGTTGCTCTTAACCAGAGTTATTGAGATTGAGTAATACTTAAAAGCGTTTTTTGTCAGTGGCAAGAAAATTATATTCTCGACTTTTCTGTAAACCTTATTTGAGTCTGTCTACCTTTGTCTTTGATAGACCTGATGTGTTTGCAGTTTTCTAGGCTACAATGGGGCTATATAATGAGGAATCTTGGGCCTCGGTGGTACATGCCTGTAATTCCAGTACTTGGGAGGCAAAGGCAGGTGGATCTCTGCCAGCTCAAGGCCAGCAGGGTCCAGCAAGATCCAAGTCAGCCAGGGCTACATAGTGAGACTCTGTGTAAACACAGGGAGTAGGGTGGGATGGGAAGTTCTAAAGCTAAGTTTCTATTTTCTACCAATTTCCTTTAGCTTCATAATAAACAGTCCTAATCTCCTGGAACATCATGGTGGGTAAAACTGAATTAATACTGTTGTTGTATCAATGTATGTTTTATGGCCTTAGAAAAATTCTTCTTCTGCAGAATGTGGTTTGCTTACTTGTTCTTAAGAATATTTTATTTCATTTTTGGCAAATAATATTTTAGCCAGTAAAAAGTCTAAATAATATAATATCCTCCTCTGAAAACTCTTCCTTTTATGTATTTGTGTATATGTCCAGGCATGTGTGTGTATGTGTGTTGCAGAGATCAAACCCAGAATTTCTCACAAACTAAGCACACTGTCTAGTTAGGGTTTCTATGGCTGTGAAGAGACACAATGACCACAGCAACTCTTATCAAAGAAAACGTTTAATTGGGGTGGCTTGCAGTTTCGGAGGTTTAGTCTAATCTATTATCATCACGGAAGGACAGGGCAGTATACAGGCAGACATGGTGCTGGAAAAGGAGTTGAGAGTTCTAGAACTTAATCCACAGGCAACAGGAACTGAATTGTTTGTCACACTGGGCAAAGCTTGAGCATAGCAGACCTCAAAGTCCGCCCCCACAGTGACACACTTCCTCCAACAAGACCACACCTCCTAAGAGTGCACTCCCTTTGGAGGCCATTTTCTTTCAAATCAGCACACACACACTCTGCCTCTGAGTTGTACTTTATACTCAGATAGTTTTGTATGATTTGTAAAGGTTATCTCATGAAGAATTCTGGGTATTTAAATGCATTTTAAATTACTTCTCCTTAGGAAAAAATAATTAAATTCCATGAATTTAGGACCGTCCAGAAATCATGGACTCCATAATAAAAAATTAATACTGCTTATCACATCAACAAAAAGATAGCAACTTATACATTTTCAGTGTTCTGTGTGAATAAACATCTTAAATGTACCCTAAAAATTAATGCATTGTTGTTTAGGAATTTGATTTAAAAAGAAATGAACTCAGTCGTTTAATACATGTTCTTACCAACACTGGCAGGGGCTTCCCACTGAGCCTCAACTTCCCATTTCTGCACTGGTTTGTCTTGGGCACTATGGTGGCAGGCGAAAGCACCTAGCAACCCCCACCCCCAACCCCTCAGAAGGAGCGCTTGCTTCCCAGGGGAAGCTGACTTCTGATCGGCTACACTGTGCCATGTGCTCATCCCTAAGCCACAGGACAAGACTACAGTGGCATTCTCATGTATTTATTTTTTTTTTAATTGCCAAATCTGAGCAACTTAGAACAACAGAAATTTATTCTTTCATATTTCTGGATAGCATGGGTCCAGAATCATGGAGGTTGTGGAGCCATGCTGCCTCTAGCTACTTCAGGGAAGATTCTGTTCCTGTCTTTACCAGCTTACGGTGGCTCTGAGAACTTACTGGCTCACCGCAACTTCATTCTAACTTCAGTCTCTGTGGTCCCGCTGCCCCCTCACTTCCTCTGCGTGTGTCGCCCTGCCTTCTCCTTGTCTTAGAGTACAGGCCGTCTCATCAAAGTTCTGAATGCAGTTACAGCTACAAAGACCTTTTTTCAAATGAGGCTCTAGTCACACATTCTGGGGAATGGGATGTAGAATTGTCTTTAGGGGGCCACCCGCTAGAGCTGGCGAATATTTAACAATGTCCTCCTCAGGAAAGGGGAGCCCTACTCGATAGCACCGGTCTATTCTGCTAGTACTCCCCCCATGAAGAACTCCAGGCTACTGAGGGGAAGCCACTGACCATGGAACGGAGATGCCAGCAGCATGCCACAATACAGTTTTTCCACTCACAGAGCCAATAGATACTAGTCACCTCAAGACGCCAGGTGGTGATAAAACGTGGTGAAATGATAAAGAAGGAAGAAGGCATGAAAATTGCTCCTCCTAAGACTTTTAAGTTCATTTCATTTTGAGTTCCTGTCCTTTGAATTACTATGGCAATTGAGTGTAACAAATGGCTTAAGAGTTCTCTGACTGTTTACGGATTGATTCGTAAGGGTCAATGTGAGCTGGCATAAGTCAGCATCCCATTGGACAGGATATGCCCAGTGATGAAGTCCTGAGTCAGCAAGCCTAGGGTGGGCAGATGGTCAGCAATAACCACAGCATGTAAACTGAAAATGGGGTCATCGCTTCTTTCAGATAAGGTTGGAGTGTTAGTCTCTAAAGAAGGGGACAGGAGAACCCCAATAAATCACTTTCAGAATCATTTAAATATATGCATGTCATTTAAATATTTATTTTACATTTAATTATGTGCATATGTGTATGCCTGTGTATGGGTATGTGCAAATATGTAAGTGTAGGTGCCTGTAAAGGACAGGAGAGGGCATGGATCCTCTGGAGCTGGAGTTACAGGTGGCTGTGAGCCATCCAACATGGGTGCTAAGAACTGAACTCAGGCCCTGTCCTGGCTAGTTTTATGACAGCTTGACACAAGCTAGAGTCGTCTGAAAGGAGGGAACCTCAGCTGAGAAAATGCCTCCGTAAGATAAGGCTGTAGGGCATTTTCTTAATTTGGTGATTAATGGGGGAAGGCCCAGCCCATTGTGGGTGTGGTCATCCCTGGGCTGGTGGTAGTGGCATCTATAAGAAAGCAGGCTGAGCAAGCCATGAGGAACAAGCCAGTGAGCAGCACCTCTCTATGATCTCTGCATCAGCTCCTGCTTCAAGGGTCCAGCTCTGCTTGAGTTCCTCTTCTGACTTCCTTCAGTGATGCACCATAGTGTGGAAGTGTAAGACAGATGAACCCTTTCCTCCCCAACTTGCTTTTGGTCATGGTGTTTCATCACAGCCATAGAAACCCTGACTAAGCAAGTTGGTATCAAAATAGTGAGGTATTGCTGTGACAGGCCTGACCTTGTTGTTTTGAGGAGGATTGTGGACAAATTTGGGAACTTCGGGCTAAAAAAACCATTGAGTGCTGTTGTATAGGAGACTGGAAAATAAGAATGTTGAAAACAGTACAGATGATGGAGGCCTGGATTGTGAAGTTTCAGAGGAAAGCAAAGACTCTACCAAGCATTTTTGAGTTAAGAATTTGTGGTTCTGATTAGCTAGGGCTGAAGAATAGGCTGTGATTAAACAAAAGATCAGAACCAATGAAGTAAAACCGTTGTTTTACTGGGACAGTAGAAACTGGTCAACTGGTGCTAATAAATTAGTGGTGATTAAGAAGAGACCAGCATCATCGAGGTGAAATCTTTTGGGAAGTGTTTCCTCAGAGTCTGCATACAGAAGCTCTTCCAGAGGCAGCCATAGTTGTACCTTGCACTGGTAGTCAAACTTGGCAGTCTAAGAGTCACCCAGGTGGTACTGGTTTTGAAGGTATGAAGGGGTCATGGAGAGCAGCTGAGGCTTGGAACTGTGAGAGACCAGGATAGGCCTCAGTAGCAGTTAAAACCCCAGAATTGAAGGGGTTATGGAAGAAAATTGAGGTTTGGCACCATAAAGAGAGCCCAAGAGAGGCCTCTGTGAAAGTGCAGTCCAGCTGCAGCAGAAGACTGCCAGTCCCATGTGATAACCACCAAGAACAGCAGCAGTAGAGGAATGCAGCCAGTGGAGCCTAGAAGACAAGCTGTGTGTGCTGCAGAGGGCAGAACCAGAGAAGTGACCCAAACCCTTTGGAGGAGCCCAGAAGACCGTGAGTGAATCCCAGACATTTGGTCATTATGTTCTTTATATTGTTGGAGTTTAGTTTTGCTTTGTTCAGTTTGTGACTGTGCCCTGGTTCTTCCCTCCTGAAGTGAGAAACTATTAAATTTACAGGTTTTACAGGAGCCCACAGTCAAGAGACTTTGAATTTTAAAAGAATTTGGATTTTTAAAGAGACTCACTGTATTAAAGAGATTGACTTTTTGAAGACTGTGGGACTTTAAATTTGGAATGTTCATGTTGTAATATTGAGATTAATGTGTGATCTTGGGGAAGAACAAGAAGGAACAGTTATGTCTCAACATTAATCATAAGGCAATAAGATTCAAAGGAAGAAAGACAGTCCAGGTCTTAAAGTATCTTTTATATTATTATATTATTTTAATAAAATATATTAAAGGCTTTATTAAGATATAATCAATGTACCATGCAATTCCCCCACTTGCAAGTAAAATTCAGTGGTTTTAAAATGCAGCTATCAAGTGGCCCAACCATCACTTCAATTAATTCAAGAATATTTTCATCTCCATCCAGAGAAATGCTGCACCTCTCTGCTGTCTCCCCAAGTCCAGGCCCTCTCTCCAAGTCCTAGCCAACCACTGTTCTGCTTTCTCTCTATATAGGTATGCTTATATACTCCAGAAATATGGAGTGGGTGCCTTCTCTTGTGATTGGCTTCTGTTACTTAGGCAGATGTTAAAAAAGTCATCCATACTGTCATCTCTATCATTTCATACTTTTTACTGCTGACTAGTATCCCATCATATAGCTATGCCATTTTATATTTATCCTTTCATTTGTAGGCGTTTGAATTGTTTCTCTTTTCTGTAGATATTGGAAATGCTGCTGTGAATACCTCCTCCCCTCCTACTTTTCTTTCCCAGGGCTGGGGATTGAACCTTGGACCATGCACATTGCTCTGCAAGCCCTCCCTGACTGAGCTATATCCCAGCCCCACTGATGCCGTGAATAGTTTTGTACATATTTTATGTCAATGTAATTTTTCATTTCTCCTAGTGCAATGTTTTTTAAATAAGTTTTAACTACATTTCTTATTTTTCCTATGATTAAGGGGACTGTATTTTAGAACTCAACTCAGAAATGTCATGCATACAATTTCAAGCCTCTTAAATATGGGATCATCCCTTTCCTGAAATTCTACTGTTTCTTGGTAATAGGAGAGGAGAGACTGTCTCTTGGGGCAAAGTGGGAGCTGGCTAACTTGGGATCCTAGACTGAGGAGCAGGTGCGATGGAATTTCCTTTGCTGCACCAAGTACAGGCCTTGCCCGCCACAGGCTCACAACTTTTAGCAATCACAATCTTCTTCCAAGGGCTCTGTGAACACACACTGCAGCGAAGAATGAAAATGAATCAGAGTTAGAGACTTCGGGAAATTTACAGAGAAGAGGTGGGGGAAGCAGCCTCTCTGACACAGGCCCATGAGAGCCTCACTCTGTCCCTGGCATGAGACGTGGAAGTATCATCCTGTGTGTCCTGTGGGCCTGCAATAAAAAAGAGGGCTCTGTATTAATTTATAATAACCTTCTTCCAAGAAATGCAGAGTATCTCAAACAGTCTTTCACTTACTCCCTGGAGGGAATATGCATAAAACTTGCATAAGAAATAACTCCTTTTAAAATTTACATTCTCCAGTTAGTGCTGGGCAGAAATAGAACTAGCAAAGTGGACCTCCAGACCAAACATTCCACTATATTATTGTCAGTGTGCTTTATAAATCAATGTATATCCAGAGAAGCAGGGCAGCCCCATGACTTAACTCACTGATGACGGCATTTCTTTCCCTGGGCTGTAAACTTTTTCTTCCAAATTATAACCCCTTGCTAGGACATGCTCCAGGAAATGGAAAGATATCTTACAGTTCATCTACAGTACGTGGCTTAGGCTGCATGGTCCTGTGCATGGGTAGCCCCGGGTTTGCTTTGTCCTCCAGCTCAAACCTCCAAAGGCATCCCAACTGGGAACCGAATGAAGATCCCCAGAACAGCTCAGCCTAGAGGGAGAAGAGTTTTTGTCATGGTTTTATTTCTGATTCTGTGATAAAAACACCCTAACAAAAAGTAACATACAAGGAAAGGGGCTTATGCAGCCTGCAATTCAAGGTTACTGTCAATCATTGCAGGGAAAGTCAAGGCAGGAACTTGAGACAGCTGGCCACATCAAATCCACAGTCAAGAGCAGAAGGAGTGAATGCATACTTTTTCACTGGCTTGCTGTTGCTCGGCTGGGTTTCTCTACTCATAACAGTTCAGAACCTCAGTGGTTGGACCCACAGTGGGCTGGGTCTTCCCACAATAAGCTTAATGAAGACAATCCCCTACAGACATGTATTCAGTCCAACCCAGTGCAGACAATCCCTTATTGAGACTCTCACCCTGTGACTATGGGTTATGTCAAGTTGACAATTAAAACTATCTTTAACCTTTAACCATCACACTTAACCCTTTGCCAACTTGACACACAAACATAGCACTTTTAAATCATGATGTTCCACTCCTAATGCCCAAAGTCTCTGCTGAGGGTCTGGGAAAACCGTTCAGTTGATACAGTACCTGCCACACAAGCATATGAATCTGATTTCAAATCCCCAGTACCCATATGAAGGTCTTCTCTGCTGATGTGTCTGTAATCTCAGTGCTGGGGGAAGGGTGGAGAGAGGAAGATCTCCAGAGTCCTTTGGGCAGCCAGTGTAGACGATTGATGAGTTCTCTGTTTAGTGAGAGACACTGTCTCAAAAAATAAGATGAAGAGAAATTAAGATGCCTAGCCTCTGGTCTGTACACATGTACATATGCATACCCACACAGAGTTAAAAAATAATTTAATTTAAAAAAAAAGATACTTGTGTTGTAAGGTTCTTAGGGCTTAACTCTAAGGGAAAAAAATGGTCAGGGCCACATTAGTTCATCTCAGAGAATTGTACCTGGAGATGTTTGTGACTTTCCTTTCATCCCTGGCAAACTTCTGAGTTCTATATATCCTTTCCTGGTGAAGATCAGGGATTGGAAATTTTAGTTCAGTTAGCAACAAAAAAAAATTCAATGCAATGTCCCAGGGTTCCTCTAGTGCCCAGAATGTGTTCTTTTGGGGAGTGGGGGGAGGGCTCCCATAATTTTAACACACATTACTTAAAATTCATATTATTTGTCAACTACACTAGTTCCATGATATCTGGAAGCCTAGTCAAAGATGAAAAGGCAGGACTCCTGTTGGAAATTAAGAATTTGAAGATGGAGAAAGCAGAACATCAAGACAAACATGAGCCATTTAATGGATCGTTGTGATTGTTCATGTTGCACACCCATAAAGGCCAGCCATCCTGCCAAAATTTAAAAATAAAAGACTCTCACACTGGAAAATCTGTTGACACAGAATCTGCATCTCCAAATGGCTGCATATAATTGGCTGATGCCGAATAGTAGCTTACGTTAGTTTGATGGAACTGCCATAATCAAATGCCACAAAATCCAGTGGCTTAAGCAAAGAGAATCTATCACCTCAGAGTTTGAGTCTCAAATCTGAGACCAATGTTCAGCAGGGTTGATTTCTTCTGAGAATTTTTCCTTGTCTGGCATCTGGTCTCCTTGTCCTTGTACCTTCCTGTGGTCATGTCTGTGTCAACATCTTATCAGGACCCCATCAATCGCCTTAGCTTAAGGCTTATCTCACTGAAGTATAATTATGTCTCTAAAGAACCCATCTCCTGGGGCTGATGAGATGGATCAGCAGGTAAAGGTGCTTGCTGCCAAGATTGATCTGAATGTGATCCTCAGAACCCAAAACGTGGAAAGCCAACCCCTGAAAGTTGTCCTCTGACCTCCATAAATGCATACTCACAATAAATAAATAGATAAATCAATAAACAAACAAACCTATCCCAAATACAGCCACATTCTGAGGCTCTGGGGATTTGGGCTGTAACATGAATTTTTGGAAGTATGCAGTTTAACCTATAACGTGGTTGTTTCCTTTAAATGGGGACACAGTGCTCTGAGTCACTGAACTAGCCATCTGGTATACCCTTCTCACCCGGGGTCTTCCCCTTCCTGAGGTAGGGTTACCACAGGCCATCTCATCTGGGTGCTGTTCTTCCTCCTGGCTTTCTTCTCTCACAGAGAGTCCCGTTCTTCCAGACAGTATATGGACCCGTGACACTCTCATCTGGGACAACAGCTGCATACGTCAGTCATGGCTATAGAACTAAGGTTGCTGCTCGAATGATCTTCACGGGGGCAATCATGAGATGCCTAATAAATAGTGATAGTAATAAGCTGTGCCCATTACACGGAGATAACAGCTGAAGGCCGTGCAGAAGGAAGGAGCTGCCGTGAGGCATAACCGTCTGCTCGTGTTAGAGACAGGACATACAGGTTTGAGGAGTGGAAAACTCTCAGTGGCGCCATAATTCTTCCTCAGAGCTGATCACCTGACTAGATGAGGAACGGCTGTAAATTTCAATGGAAATTCAGTCTGGTCTTCATACCTATTTGCAGAAAAATGTTAGCCAGATTATAGCTGAAAACTCTGCTAATTCTGTGGACGTTTTGGTCTAGTGCCTGGAACAATTACAGCATGTATTCACACCTACCACACTCGACACTGAGCAGAACTTCCAGCACAACACTTAGTACTTTATTTTTAAAAGAAATAGCAGCGACTGAGTCGTGCTCACTCTCCGGCTTTCTAGCTGAGCTTTCCATGAGACTGGAGGGTGAGGGGCGTCTGTGCTGAAAAGAGATACGTTTTGTGCTTTTAAAAAAAAAATCTTTGCTCAGAATCAGGAAACTCTGGATGCTGGAACACGCCTGCACCTGCACAGACATTAACAAATCACATTTGCAGGGCTCTGAGAAAAGATGGTGGTTCAGTGTACTGCTTATTCAGCACTGTAACCTAAAGAAGCTTTAAGACATCTTACTCAAAACTATTTGCTTTTGAGACAAGGAACAAGAGGTTCTGAAATTTCAGATCGCTCTCCCCAGACCAGAACATCACCCACAATGCAGTTGTTGTTGTTGTTTTCAGGCCCGTGTTCTCCCCACCTAAAAGGATTGCTTTTAAGCAGGCTTTGCCCTGTTAGCCTAAACTGTATGGAAAGAAAACCAAATAAAACACACCAGCGCACACACACCCTGCCCTCTCTACAGCAGAGTCTCTACTTAGACTCAGGAATTGAGAAAGAAAGGCCAATTCTACTCCAACTAGCTTAGCAAAGAAACTTTCCTGAGGTTGATTTAGGCAGCTCTAGGAGCTGGTCTCCACACAGCTCTCTGGAATCCTATGTGAGTCTAACACCAGGGGGCGCAGTATCCTTTGTCCTGACTAGAATTGAACACAGGCTCTGAAGCATGACTGGGCCTTCAAGAAAGTTGGTTTTTATTTTTACTTTCCCCCCCTATTTCCACAGTTTCTTCTTGGAACCAGCCAACTCCCCAGGCTCCTTCACATAGTCTCCTTCCTTCCTAGAGGCCCTCAGATTCTCCCCATAGACAAGATTTAGCAGGAAGGGCCAATAGCCTCTTCCCATGACAGTTCCTCTGCTAAGTCTAGGAGAGCCTACCAGTGACCTATCATTTCTTCTCATCAGGCCCCCAAATTAAAGAAAGTTTGAAAACAAAGTTGGGCTTTTTAAATGGAGACAAAATGAGCATGATGTGAGAGCTGGCATATATCCATCCTTTCCACACACACACACTCTCTCTCACACCCACAGACAAATGTAATAAATAATTGTTTCTGAAAAGCTGCTAACATCTTGCAGGTATGCTTCCCCCAAACATCTACGAACAGCCTTTGGTAGTGGATACTTACTCAAGGGACAGAGTTTAAACATCTTTTAGGCCACACCTCTGCTCCTCTTAGCCAACCACACTGAACAGTGTGCCTACCTGCATCTCTAAGTCCTAACCAACTTGTCTTCAGCAGTAAAAAGAAATCTGCTCCACACATGCTATATCTTACCCATATCACAGATCCAGTGCTCCCATTCCCACAGAGAAACGAGCATCTCCTTTCTCTTTGTAACCATCAACCTCCCAAAGCATTGTCTTTTGCAAAGTCCCCAGATTCGCTGGGTGTGGTGGCTCACGCCTTTAACGTCAGCACTCAGGAGACAGAGGCAGAGAGATCTCTGTGTATTTGAGGCCCGGCTGTTCTACATAGCCAGTTCCAGGAGAAAGACATCCCCCACCATCTCAAGGGGAAAAAAAAATCCCTGATTCTCCATTGTTCTAACTGCACACAGGGTCCTAAAGCCGTCTTTGAAAAGCAGCAATTATGTTTATAGAGAAAGAATTTAAATGTACATAGTCCTTTTCTTGACTCTCATTGTAGTTTCCCAACAACTCTAAGGGATAGTCAGGGGAATCCAAAACTTACTAGGCATGCCCCAGTCCTGGCCTACCACAGGGTGGTGGCAGTCTCGGGGTCTCTGTCATGAGGCTTGGAAGAGGACAGTTTGTACAGTTACACCAAGGTCTAGGAAGAATACAACCATTACAAGTAATTATTAATATGGTCTCAGTTTCTGAAAACACATAGCAATTTTTGGCCCCTGAATAGGACAGAAGGAAAGAAAAGGAAAAAAGAAAAGTTGGTATTAACTCTCATCTCATAGACCTTTTTTGTTATCAACAGCATCACCCACTTCTTTCTCCCACTTCTTAGTTCGTGTAGAGCAGCGGGAAGAGCTGAGCCTGGAGACAGGTAGCCATGTTGTGTTAGCTTGAGAGCCTGCCTTTCTTCCCTCATAAAATGATGATAACATCTTCCAGTTACACAGCCAACCACTGAAATGAAAACTATAAACGTTATTCTGGGAGAGAGAGTGGAGTTGGAGGCTTTTACTTTCAGTTTATGTTATTTTATATTATTGGAGGAATTTTGATTTATGCCTGTCTTCCTCTCATATCTTTTACATTTTGTTGGGGGGTTCTGGGAAGATGACTTATGCAATGTGTCTGGATGGCACGTGCCCTGGCACACAGTTGGTACTCACTGAACAGTAGTTCATTGTTAGCTCTTGTACCTCCTTCAAACTGAGCAAATGGACTCCACACTCAAGACATCCAGAGGCCACTGCGGACCCTGATCTCAGCTCCCTCCAGATCCTTACATCAAATCCTTTCTCTGCACCTCAGTTTCTTCAAAAAGGACAAGTCAGAGGCCAGTTGATTTGGAAAGCTGTGGCAAAGTAGGGACAACCTGCACAGCACCGCCCGAGATGCTGTCTCCAATTTAGTCCCCGCTCTCTCTGCAGGAGGAGGCTCTCAGGCTTGGGCTTAGCAGACAGGATGCTTCCAGGGAGAAACTGCCATGTAGCCTGCGCTGAGAGGGTCATTCAGAGACAGCTGAGCAAGCTCCAAGACAAGTACAGAAAGTTAGGAAACAAATGATGTGTGAGTACTGCGTAAGGTCATCAGCTCTGGGGAGGGGGAGGCGGGAAAAGGCTTCAGCTGTTTCTCTGGTACACTTGTCACCACAATCATCTCCAGAGGAGAGAAACGCCCTTGGTGGGACAGAAGGGACATAACTGAAGGTTAGGACGTTCATGGCCAAGTGACAACCAGCGCCTCAGATTCCCTAGGGTGAATTCTGTCTCAGGGTCCAGAGCTGAGCCCAGACCATCCCTAATCAGACACCACCACCCCACCCCCCAGCTTTGGACAAAAACAGAAAGAACATACTGCCCACAAGAGTTGAGCTAAACGTCTGTCGAATTTCTTCCCTGGTTGCCTTTATCTGAATAAGAACAGAGAGGATAGGTGGGGCTTAGGAGGTGAGGGTTCAGCCGCCCACCCTGCTTCCCACCCTTAGCAACTGGTCCTTGGGGACCCATCTGCATATACACACACACAGTTTCTCTCCGAATCCTGCCCATACGTTCCCCACTCTGCTCAAAAGAGGAGATTTTCTGTCTGTCCCCTTTGTCTGCCTTTGGGCTTGGGGGACGAGAGGCAGGTAGTCTGGTCGTTAGGAAGGTTGTGACTTTCTTTTCGCCTTGCAGTCTCCTTCCTATTTAAAGCAGCGCCGCCTGTCACAGCATCTCAGTGCCAATATTTGTAGGCAGATTTTCTGACATTGTGAGGGGGGCATTCAGAGCAGATGGGAAGCCCTTTCCCAAGGCCATCGGGCAGAGCAGAAATCAGTTTCACCAGCACCCAGCAGGAATCCTTAGTCCCCACTTGCAGTCAGCACCCAAAAGCTTCATGTGTGTGTGTGTGTGTGTGTGTGTGTGTGTGTGTGTGTGTAAATTGGTGTCTTTAAATTATGTGGCAGCGCCTGTTAAAATTACAACTCCCCCTGAAGTCCATGCTGTCAGTAGTACCTGCAACTCTCTGGAATAACGGTAGCACAGTTTACCGATACCTGGAAGACCCTCCTTTTTAAAGGAGGCCTTGAGATGGGGAGGCTATTTGCACGAAGGGGTGGGCAGGTAGCAACAGCTCCAGCTGGTCTCCAGAGGCAACAAATAAAATGCCGCTCCAACTAGCACGTTCTGACAACGTCTGTCTGTGTAATTCTGTATTTTTAGAGAAACGCCAACGATTGTGCTTTACAAGTCACTTTCAAAGGCATCCCCGAAAGTCTGACCACTTGTTAAAACGCTTGCTTTTCTATGTGGATTTTTTTTTTCTGTGCCCAGTTTGTGTCTCCAGTAAGCAGCATTGTTTATTATCCTTGGGTCCGTGTCCCCCCTCCAACACTGAACTAAAATAAAGCAGGGGCTCCGGAGCTGAACGCCGAAAATTCTGTGGGGCTTCTGGGCTGGAGAGGGTCTCTAGCCAGCCCCAGACCTGCCTGGGGAGAGACTACTCTGCTGTGCACTGGCAAGTTTGAGTCTTAACAAACGCAAACGCAAACGCGGAGAGGTCCAGGGCAGCCCAAACCTGGGGTGACCAGAAGCAGAAAGAAGGTAAACAGGGAAGAGAAATGTCAGGAAGGACTGGAGACATGCGGGCTGATCAGGCGAATATTGCTAGGATGATTAAGTACGGGTGGGAACCCGCGGTACGCAAAGAGACCTGAGACATCCTTTAGTTTCCAGTCACAGCCTCCTCCACCATTCCTGGGTAATGGAGTCTAAGGTCTCTCAGTTCCGCGTAGCTCCACTATTAAAAGGAGTGTCCTCAACAACTTGAGGTTTACCCGCTTCCTTCCCCCCCAGTTTCCTAATATCTGTTCCTATTTCGTTTGGAGCCGAATAGTAGATGGCTATGAGGGATAGGGACGCATGGCCTTAGTAAACTAAATGCGGCAGTTCCCCAGCCGCACGGAAAGTTGCTCTATCTCCTCTGATGCTCCAAGAAGACCCCCGATGGGGCTCTTCCAAATATCGATGCTCTTCAAACCCAGTGGGGTTCGCTATCAAAATATAGGAACCCACAACAGAGACAGTTGATGGAGAGCCTGCGCTCCCAAGCCTTTAGCAGCGTCACACCCGGTTGGCTGCCCGAAGCCTGGGGAACGTGCACCAGAGCGGGACTGCCCTTTCCGAGTGAAACTTCAGCCCCAACGGTCTTCCCCACAAGTTTGTGGGATACACGAGCCTTCCAGTCCCCCAGCTTCTAAAAATGTTCTCCACAGGCTCACTGTGTCCTTTTCAGCCGAGCGTTCTTCTGCGGCTGAGTTAAGAAGGCGCTGGAGCAGTGACGTCCTTCCAGCAAAGTGGGTGCTCGGAGCAGCTCTTGTGAAGAACGGCTGGCTTCCACCGCCTGCTCTAGCTCGTACTTGGAGAAGTTGAGCGGATTTCCGCATGGGGAGAAACGCGCTGTTCGGAGTGCACATTGGGGGCGGGAGTCTAGCAAGCTGCCCCCAGCTCTTTGTTTTGGAGAGAACGACACGCTCTGGTCGTGCGAATCCACCACACTGCTTCGTGGTTTCCGAACTTAGAGAATCGTGCCGACGTTCGGCAGCGTGCAGCGGCTTGAGACTGTTTTTAGTTTCTGGAGAACGAGACTGATGAGCCGGTGCAGCTCCCCAGGCATCGCCGGGCTCAGCTGACACCACCACTTGCTCCCCTTCGGCCAGTGTCCCATCTCTGGCCACCCTTTGAGCAGTCAAACCTCTTCCCCAGACTGCTTAGCAGGAGGAGGAAAGGACGCCTAAGTTGCAGAGTGCCCCAACCTGTAGTTTCACCCGGCCTGGTTTAAATATCAAAGCCTGGCCCTCGTGGGCAGGCTTGCAACTGGGCCCAAGACACAGACTTTTATTTGTGCAACGAAAATCGGGATGTGCGAGTCACTTAAAATAATCATGTTTTTTCTTCATTCGTCAACTTATCCCTCAAACAGCTAGAGCTGATCCGTTAGAAAGGAGGCTCAGCAAGCCTAAATAACTGGCTTCCAGCTGTAAGCTACCGGCGATTTGGTTATTTAACACACACACACACACACACACACACACACACACACACACACACACACTACTATCGCAAAAGTTCCTAAAGAACCCTACTTGGTTTTAGAGATATGGGAAGATCCCTCCTTAAAATGCCCTAGCCCTGGACAAGGAGGGGCGCGCTGCTCTTTCAGCCTAAGAATTGAATTCTGCATTCGGGTGGTGCGTGGTAAGGGAAAGCTACAAGCAAGGCTTGCAGTGTGGAACCAGCGCACAGCGATTCCTTTCAGGAGCACAGATCAGGCAGAAGTTGGTGTCCCACTTCTGCCCGGCAGAGTTGCACAGTCTGGGACCAGAATGGTCCTCTTCCCCCCCCCCCCCCCCCC
>CABHPH010155666.1:8935-19212 GCA_902168325.1 Peromyscus nudipes
AAGGAAGGAAGGAAGGAAGGAAGGAAGGAAGGAAGAAAAGAAAGAAAGAAAGAAAGAAAAAGAAAGAAAAGAAAAAACATAAGGATAAAGCATGGTAACAAAGCAAAACACCATATATCAAATCAAACCTATAAATAAGTGTGTTAAACAATGGGCCAAGGCTGAAGTTATAAATATTTACCTAGGATACATGAGGCCCTGGGCTTAATCTGGAGAATTGGGGCAGGGTACAACTAAAACATAAAAGAGATGCATAGACTAGAGGTAACATAGAAAACAATAAGCATGAGTCTACCATAATAGCTGTTAATCAGATAAAAATGATTTCAAAATAAAAATACTGGCAGGAATGAGAAATATTTTATAATAAGGAAAAAGTGCATTCATCCTCCCTTGTCTACAGTTTTGCTTTCTGTGGGTTTAATTACATGACATATTAATCAATTACATGAAATATTACATGGAGAATTCCAGAAGTTAACAATTTATAGATTCTTAAACTATAAATTCTCCTTCTGCATAATATGATCAAATTGTGCTGTCCACTTAGGCCAGGAATCCTCTCTCTGTCCAGCACATCCATGTGGAACACGCTACCGACTTACTAGTCCCTTGGGAGTCAGGGAGCTACCTAGGCTCTCAGATCAACTGGCACATTACCACAGCGCTTAAGTTCAAGTTAGCCATATTTAAATAAATAGTAATCCCAAGAAGCAAGTGCTTTAGGTGGAAAGGTAACTATTCCTGACTGAAAATAAGCACAGATACAGGGTTTGATGGTGCGCACACTTTTAGCCACTCATAGCGGGTCTGGAAACATCCCTAGTAGACAAGGAATGCTACCAGACGTCAGTAGGAGCGGTTGCCATTGCTCTCTGGGCTTCATCACGTCAACGGCTCAGAAACAGTAGAAGAAATAAGAAAAAGACCAAGTGGACAAGTCTGGGTCAAGGCCAAAGAGAAGTGGCCAAAGTAACATCCAAGACAAGCTCAACAAACTATCCTAGTTCACAAAGCACTACACAACAAACTCCATACCTTCTCACCTTCTCAGCTTACTACACTTGCTAGTCAGCAGTGGCCTCTGGGACTGAAGATGTGCAGCTCCCTGGCCAGGCTAGCCCTTCAGGAGCTCTGCAGGAAAGAACTCATCAAATCACTTTGTAAGCACAGAGCTCAAATAATTTACACCAGAAATATATGCGTGGAGGCGTCCCAGCTATTGGCAAAGATGTACAAACAAGTTCAATGGACAGTAGTTTACTTGGAAAAGAAAAGCTTTATTAAATAAAAAGGGACTATGAAAACTGACTGGGAAGGCATAATACACATATGTACAGGTGCCTCAGAATAGTTTCACACTATAGAACATTGCATAATTAAAGGTAAAATGGACGCTCTACTTTCTATTAGATACACATGTGTAATATATAAATACTAACTGAATTGATAGAACTAGACAAATAATCAGTAAAGACATCAACAATATTATCATTATTTGTTACTGCCACTGACTATTCACAGTTATAAAGGAAACATCTCCCTTCCTGCCCTTGCTCCACAGTCTTCAATTCTCCCGCCTCAGCCTCCAGGGTAATGAAATTACAGGAACACACCAACATGCCTCTTTTGTAGAATATTATTTTAAGGCGTGTTACTTTTGTTTATGTTGCATTTGTTTAACTCTGTGAAGCTGTGTTACTGTGCCTGTGTGAAACACCTGATGGTCTAATAAAGAACTGGTGGCCAATGGTAAGGTAAGAGAAATGATAGGCGGGGCTGGCAGGCAGAGAGGATAGATAAAAACAGAATCTGGAAGGAAAAAAAAAGTAGCCAGAGAAGGAGGAGGACATCAGGGACCAGCCACCCAGCAAGTCACAGAGTAAGAGTGAAAGGAAGATTTATGAAGTAAGAAAAGGAAAAGGCCCAGAAGCGAAAGGTAGATGGGTTAATTTAAGAAAAGCTGGCTAGAAGTAAGCCAAGATAAGGCTGGGCATTTATATTTAAGAATAAACCTCTGGGCTGGGTGGTGGCACGTGCCTTTAATACCAGCAGTAGGGAGGCAGAGGCAGGTGGATCTCTGTGAGTTCGAGGCCAGCCTGGTCTACAGAGCGAGATCCAGGACAGGCACCAAAACTACACGGAGAAACACTGTCTTGAAAAACCAACCAAAAACCAACCAAACAAACAAACAAAAAGAATAAACCTCTTGTGTGATTTATTTGGGAGCTGGACGGCAGGCCTCCTTTAGGAAAATGCATTCTTTCAACAGCACAGTACATTTGACTCACACTGAGACAAAAACTAATTCTCAATGAATTTTAAAAGACCAAAATCATATAGCTGATGATTACTGACTATGAAAGAATAAGTTAGAAAGCATTAAGAATACTACAAGATTCTCAAATATTTAGAAATACAGATACATTTTCTATACAGGCTACACCAGTGCACTCCCATTGACCCCACTCTCCATCCATGCACATCTCCTTAAATCCCTGGTTCAAGGGCTGAACATGCTAGCTTAGCAGAAGAGCATTTGCTTAGCTTGCCAAGGCCCTGGGTTCTACTCCTGGCAAAATAAAAAATAAAACAAAAATAAGAGTTCAGGGGGCTGGAGAGATGGCTCAGCAGTTAAGAGCAATGGCTGTCCTTCCAGAGGGCCTGGGTTCAATTCTCAGCACCCATATGGCAGCTCACAACTGCCTGTAACTCCAGTTCCAGGGAACCTGATGCCCTCACATAGACATACATACAGGCAAAATACCAATGCACATAAAATTTTTTTTAAATTATTTTTTAAAAGGGTTAAAAAAGGCCAGGTGGTGGCGGTGCATGCCTTTAATCCCAGCACTGGGAAGGCAGAGGCAGGTGGATCTCTTTGAGTTTGAGGCCAGCCTGGTCTACAGAGCAGAGTGAGTTCCAGGACAACCAGGGCTACACAGGGAAACCCTGTTTCAAAAATGTAAACAAACAAACAAAAATGGGGGGAGGGTCAAAGAAAAAATATTTTAAAGCAAATGATAAATAAAACTGAACTATAAAAATATATGGGATATAGATGGAAAAGTACTTAGAAGGAAGTTTATGACTTTAAATATAATTAGGAGAAAAGTTCAAAACTCAATGACCTGAGCTTCCCCCTGCCTTTTTCCATAAGAAATTGAAAAGAAAAAAATGAAAGCCATATACAGTGAATGCAGCGACACAACTGGAATCTCAGCTGTCTAGGAGGCTGAGGCAGGAGAGTCATTTATGCCTAGGAGATTAAGGAGCTTAAGCGTAGTCTGGGCAACAATTGAGACCCTATCTCAAAAGGAAATTACACACACACACACACACACACACACACACACAGCAGATAAAAATGAGACTGGTGAAATAAAATGAACAAATAAACAATAATCAATGAAACCAATGTCTCTTAAAAAGATCATTAAAATTGACTAGGTCCTAGGTAGATTGATAAGAAAGGACAAAAGATAAAAATTATGTCTTACTCCAATATCAGAAATGAAAGAGGGGTATTACTATAAGTCATAATGCACATAAATGATAGATTAATAACTTTATGCTAATAAATTCAACAATGTAGCTGAAACAACACAAATTCTAGAAATTAACAAATGACCAAAACTGAACAATAACAAAATATATATAAATTGTTGTAGCAACTCAGTAAGCTGAACTTGATATAGAAACTTCACCACAATAAACAAATAATCTAGGCCTAGAAATGGCTCCACTGGTAATTCTTCCCATCCTTTATGAGAAAATGAACAACAATTTTCAACAAATCCATCAGAAAATCACCCGTTAATTCCCAAGGCTAATATTATCCTTGTGTGAAATCAGACAAAGGTCACGAGAAAACCAGACAACCGATAGGCCTTCAAGCACACCCGTGAAAAGATCCTTACCATTCCAGCAAGCCAAATACAATGATCTCTAGGTGTGATGATACTATAATGTAGCTCATTATTCTGTATGCGAAAGAAATTAGTTAGAAACATATATGCAACAAAATGAAAATACAAATTTAACTACTCTATATAATAATCCCAAAATATAGTGACCATTGGTTAGCCATGACAAAATGACTAAATGACTACCAGAAATTCTAATAGTATATGGCCTAATAATTTTCTTGACATAATGGTCAATGAGGACAGCAGTTCTGTAAAAATCAGAAATAATTGGGCCTGCAAATCTGTCACTTGTATGTAAATGAACAAAAAACTTGGCCAGTCTAAAATCATGTAAGAAGATCGTTATGACAGTGAGTTTATATTAGAAACACAAACTTGTCTATATAGTTCATTGGCAACTGCTAGACAGGCTACGGAGGGACTGTGGAAAACTGTTACAGCCACTTTGAAAACCAGTGTGGTAGTACCTTAGAGCAAAACACACGTTTTTCTACATGCTTCCAGCAACCCTATTTCTAGGTACTTACACCCCACCAAAAAATAGAAATAAATGTTCATGTAAATACTTGTACACAGATGTTTATAATATAGTAAAGCTGAGAACAACTTACAATAGTCACCATCTCACAAATGGATCAGCAAATCCTGACAGTCAATACTATTAAAGACTATCTGGCAATAAAATATCACTGTGCAAACCATGAACAAACTCAAAAGTGTGCTAGTGAAGCCAAACACATACACAAACACTACAGCAATGTGATATTACGTGGAATTCTAAAAACGCTGAAACTGTGACGAGGAACAGTGGAAGGGAACAACAGCAACAAAACCTGAAAAACACCACAGGAGGTGGTACACTCGGTGTTTGCATACATGACGGTAGATACAGAAAACTGCCCACCAAGAAACGTATGATAGGCTGGGCGGTGGCGGCCGCAGCACACGCCTTTAGTCCCAGCACTCGGGAGGCAGAGCCCGGCGGATCTCTGTGAGTTTGAGATCCAGGACAGGCTCCAAAGCTATACAGAGAAACCCTGTCTCAAGAAAAAAGAAAAAAGAAAAAAAAAAAAAAGAAAGAAAGAAAGAAAGAAGAAATGTAGTGTGTGTGTGTGTGTGTCACACACACACACACACACACACACACACACACACACACACCCCACACACACACACACACATTTTCTAGCTTAATGATGTTTGGAGAAAATGCCACTTAGAGAAACTTGATATACAAATGTCTTGCAGGAAGTTTCATATATGTTTACTTAAGCTCGACATTACTGGCACTTATCCAGCAAAGAGTCAATTTTATTTATTTTGAAACTTTTACTAGGGAGGATAGCAGCTTACTGGGTGATCACATGAATTTCAAAAATTGTTCTGCTCTTAAGTTGACTCTGAATATTTCAGTTAATAAAAACAGAAAAATCAATCTGAAGTACTGCTACAAATGCATATAAGGAACACTCCGGTGTGGAAAAGGCACTTAAGATTCTCCTAGCCGTTTGGAAGGCGTCCTAGACTTGTTCTTAGTGGGCTCCTCTACACTCCTTAGGTGCTGCTCCAGTTCCGTGAGAAGGGGAACCTCACCACAGTAAAGCCTTGGACTTTAAGAGACAAGGCACATCCTACCACCAACATGTACAGGGGATTCAAACAGAACCAAGAAATCCTATTTCTATAAAAAATTTATTCCCAAGAGGAACCATTTTATTGTGACATTAAACTCATTGATGCCAAATCTTGTTTTCAAAAGATCTCCTCAATAAAGCAGTTCGCTCTGAGCTATGCAGTCCGCTGTGTATGACAAGCTCCAGGCTGCACCAGCCAGGACTGAGAAGCATCTTATGCAGTTGCTGTTGTCCCACATCATTCAGAACAAACCTTTTTAGGTCGTTAACTACCACAGGAGTGCTGATTACACGGGCACCAGCAATTTCCTAACCAATGACCACCTGAACAATGATGTGTTCAGATTCCCAGACCCTGCAGCCTTTCAAAGGTGAATCATTTCACAGTTTGGAACAAGATCTCCATAGCAACTTCCCTTTGAGGGTTTTAGAATCACCATCCAGTAATTCTATGATCATCAAGCTCAACCATTCCCAATGGTTCTTTTCACAGCAGATGGAAAAGGATGCCTTGAAATTTTACAGTCTATTTCAAGCAATTCATCTGGCAGCCTATTAGAATTCAAAATATTTCGACCTTCAATCACAAAGCATGTTATCTGAAGCTGTGGTGATCTCAAGTCAAGACAAGCAGACGTTTTAGTCTAATCATCCATGATGAGAAGAGACCTGACAAAAACTCTTAATTCAACCACCATCAAAATGCTTATTTTAACTGCATGAAAGTCTTTCAACAGGCAACGGAAACACACCATGTACCATTTTATCACAACCTTCTACTCAAGGAAAATATGAATTCTGAATATTGACATGGATCTCAGCACTTCTTGGACTACTTAGAACAAACATATTCTTTTAAGTTAGCCTAAATCCAACAGAAGAGCTCTTCTCCACTACCAAAGCCAGAAACCATACACAAATGGTAGTGCACCTTAGAGAGGGTTAGTCTAATAATTCAAGAATATTTGAGTTACTTAAATTTTTTCAGGCACACTTCATCACAAGCAATAAAAAATT
The DNA here is from genome assembly GCA_902168325.1 of Peromyscus nudipes. Taxonomy (NCBI): domain Eukaryota; kingdom Metazoa; phylum Chordata; class Mammalia; order Rodentia; family Cricetidae; genus Peromyscus; species Peromyscus nudipes. Next base: position 15,516 of record CABHPH010155666.1, read on the forward strand.
AATGTAAATGCCTCAAGAAATTAATTTTGATTTATAAAAAAGCCATGTGCTAAAATAATCATAATGTACAAAATGGTGGCAACCTTGCAGTCATTCACCAACTACATTAATTCCCAAATGATGCCAAAATATACTAACTTTCCTGTTTTTAAAATACTGGATTCAACCACTTGCTACTAAGCTGTGGTTATTTAAATCTTTTGAACTTGAAAATTCAACTACAAAGTAATTAGTTCACTAATTTTCAACATTTACAAGTACTAATTATAGGTATTTATTTCCATTTTTTCCTTTTTGTTTTGTTTTATGAGACATGGTCTCACTGGGGGCCCCAGAGCAGTCTCTCAAGTGCTGGGATATTAGGCACACACCACCACACCTGGCGTATTTCAGTATTTATTACAGATGTCCAATGGGTATTAGAAGCCTATCTATGCAGAAACAATATATTCTCTAATTATTCGTTAAGTCAGATCACAATTCCTGCTGAAGAAATAAGCCAACTTTAAGAATGTTCGAAGTGAATATAAGCACTCATAAACAAGACTATTTAAATTTATTAATCTACCTCTTTTGTATTGTGTATAGGTACACAATAATAAACTGGCACCACTCTCAAGCTTTAATGATGAAGAAACATGAGATCTAAATTTAAACACATGAACAGAGATGAAATATTCTACCTCCTTAAGACAAATACATACACACACACTTCACATGATCCAATTGTGAAATTTATTTTAAGCAAATTGTGCCAACTACTTCAACTTTCAATTGGGCCCAAGTCTCCAGTATAAATATATATATTACTCTCTGTTCACAATCTTCCACACGAGCTTTGAGTTTGGTTTAAATGATCACAAAACAAGAAGCAAAATTACCTGATGCTATAAAACTAGAACAAAAAGAAATATACAAAAATCTAGAAACTCCTAACTTCTGGAAACTTAAGTAAAAATTTTGAATGAGAACAAAATTGACAATTATTTCAATGAGTTCAACATTAAAATTTACTTCTTAGTACTACTTTTTGTTTTTAAAAGTTCAACTCCCACCAGAAAAATGAATCTAGCAATAAAGATAAGCTGGGGGAGGTGAGGCAAGCCTGTAGTGTGTAGTGCTGTGGAGGCTGGTGCAGGAGGCTTGCTGAAGGTCAAGGCCACCCTGGGTCACACAGGAGAGGTATAAGGAAAAAAAGGGAGAGATAGGGAAGAAAGTGAGAGAGGGGTCAATCATAACATGCTCTGCTTTGAACTGGCTTATGATCTGAGCTATGTGACTGACATTAAAATTAACTTATATATAAAAAGAAAGGTAATGTGAGTAGAAATTTAAACCAAGGATAATGCTCACATTAAAAAGATAAGGAGCAAAAAACTATATACATATGTGTGCATGTATATTTTTATTTTTAACAGTAAGTATTTTACTTTACTTACATTTAAGGATATACTACAACTAAGGAAACAAAAAATATGAATAAATAAAAAAATAGCTTACTTGTGAAATCCTAATTCCCAAGTTTTGTGTGTTTATTTTGTGGTTTGTGGGTTTTTTGAGACAGGGTTTCTTTTGTTGTTGTTTGTTTTGTTTTGCTTTTCAAGACAGGGTTTCTCTATGTAACATTCCTGGCTATCTTGGAACTCTCCTTGTAGATCAGGCTAGTCACCTGCCTCTACCTCCTGAGTGCTGGGATTAAAAGCATGGGCCACCATCCCCTGGCCTCTTTGTGAACTTTTTAAGGAGAGATATTATAATTTTACTAACCTGGACCTTAGAGTTTCCATATGACATCATAGTTAATAAATGCTGTTATCAATTATTTGCCAATAATAATGGCTAGCTCATGTTTCTGAAACATTCTAGACAGGCAATTAAATTTATAAGTCACGCCTAGTTTCACAATAAGAATAAGAAATACGGATTAATTTAATGAGAAGAGATAATAGGTGTTTTAGTATTATTTTCATTTTTTACTTATACCTTCACTTTCCTCAAAAAAAAATATGTAAAAAATCTACTCCTAACAGTTTGTTAAACTACAAAGTACTTTAACTGCCTAGGGTAACCTTAAATTTACTTTGTAACATATAATCAAGCAACATAGTGTAATTGAAGCATACTGAAAACAGCAGTTACTAGCTAATTAACATTAGTGGAAACATTTCCCTCAGTGCAGATTTTTAAAATCCATAATAAAATAGTTTTTTATGAATATATTTTTATACAAAAACTAATTTTACATTTGATGTAAGTAACACTAGCACAATTTTTAAAACTGCATTCATCTTTTTTTTTTTTGGTTTTTTGAGACAGGGTTTCTCTGTGTAGCTTTGCGCCTTTCCTGGAGCTCACTTGGTAGCCCAGGCTGGCCTCGAACTCACAGAGATCCACCTGCCTCTGCCTCCCGAATGCTGGGATTAAAGGCGTGCGCTACCAACGCCCGACTTTCATCTTTATTTTTATAAACAGTATCTACATTTGAACACCAAATGCTGGAAGCATCAGACTTCTCAGCTTTAAGTATACATCAGAAATCCAGCTATAGAACCAGAGTATAACTGGTTGTATGTATATGTGCTTATGCTGCATTTCAATAATAAGGCCCAAGTGCAGCTATCAGAGTACTAGGCCAGACTGGGACAAAAATGTAAAGCAAAGCTATTCCTCAAATTAAGGGCTGATGAGGTGGGGCGTGGGAGTGGAAAGGGAGAACTATCACTAAAGACCTTTGAGAAAGTCATGTGGAAACCTACCATTGCAGAAGCTTCCTAAAACCTAGACACGAGTGTGTCGAGGAGACAGGAGAAAAGAAAGAGGGAGGGAGGGATGGAGTGAGAACCTACTGCAGGAGACAGCACAAACTTGAGTCATGGAAAACGGAGAGATCAAGCTGGTACTGACCTGGGACTTCCATCCCCACCGGCCAGTTCTCATTGTGCCAGAAGGTGCTGTACACACTAGCAGAAAAAAATCCATCATAAATCTTATGCAGCTCTGAATCCTGCCAGCTACAATAATACCTGGCCTGGCAGGATAGGCCAGAGTGTAATAGCGGGACAAATGTTACAGGAGTAATCAAACGACTTTCTGACATGATTTAAAGCCCATTCCACAAGACAAACTCATGCCTGGCACCATAATCAGGTGCAGAAACCTTTGGCTAGACAGTCACAGGCCTTAGGAAGAACCTCCTGCTGTTATTCTGCTAAATGGACAGAGTATTAAACCAATTCTTAAAGACTTATCATTACACCCAAAGATTAGTAACCCTCATTGGAGAAGCTTCCCTTAGCAGTTGATAGCAATTAGCACAGTGACCCACAGCTGGCAACATAAGGAGCCTAAGAGACAGCAGGAGTGCTCAGCCCTAAATAACATCACACCTCTCCTCTCAAGGCTCAACAGCATCATGGAGAAGGGAGCAGAAAGGTTTGAAGAACCAGGAGGGGGATGACTGCAATGAAACAGTATTTTCGGGACCCAACAGGGCAGCTTAACATACAAACTCACAGTGACTGTGAATGTATACACAAGATCTGTGCAAAATCAAGCCAGACAAAACCCCAGCATTGGGGGAAGAGGAGAAGTTGGTCCTGAGGCCCAAGCCCTAGATGAGAAGCTACTGGCAACTACTGACAGCTAGGAAAGAGAGGTTTTTTCCAAGGATGCAGCCTGAGTTGATACCCATGCAGCC